>JASSUY010038875.1:0-33842 GCA_032466535.1 Forpus xanthops
TAAGTTTGAACCCATTATCCCTTGTCCTCTCAGTACAGTCCCTCATGAAGAGTCCCTCCCCAGCATCCCTATAGGCCAGTCCAACAGCTTCCTTCAGCCAATAGGCCTGATCCATCCTCAAAACGTGTCTATGACATCCATCAATTGAACTAGGATCTCAGGACAATACCAAGTGATCACATTTTTAATACGTCTGGACTGGATGCCACTAGCCAAATTTTAAGGCTGGAGCAGGAATGTTTCAGCTGCCCAGGAGCCTTCCTGACAAGTCATGAGACGCCAGGTCTTGCTTCCTGGAGAGACAAACCAGTGAACTGGGTGAGCAGAGAAGATCTTAGGTCAGTTCAGAATGTCCCCCAAGTCATTGCCATGTCACCTTCTGATGAATTACAAGGTGTAAAAAGTAGAATATGAAAACCAAAGACTTTGTGGTTTAATGTTTCCTGTTGCGCATAGGGATTTAATGTACAGATTGAGGATTCACCCTCATGATGTGACCAGTAACTGACCCATTCCTCTACATTGCTTTCTGACTTTCTCACCAATTCATCTAAGCATTTTTAATAATTATGATTTGTTGGCTTTAGTCACAGAAAATGTTGAAAAATAAAGAATGAGAAATCTTGTTTGTCAGCAGGGTCACCCCTAACACCAAAGCTGCCTCTAGTTCTATGAATACACAACTTACAGAATGTTAAGATGCTGCCAAAAGCAAAGCCTGATGGAGAAGGAAGTATGAGCCTATGCATGCTAGACTTCTCCCAGACAGGTTTACGTCCCTCATCTCCACAAAGCGGAAAAGCATTCAGAAATGGGGCATAACCAGTGAAGCAACCTCCAGGGCAACCATACTGCACTTACTCATTAACTGTTTCATTTATTCACTCTATATATACACTTTTTTTTCTAAATCAAACCCAACACATGGTGTTTTGCTGGCACTGTGCACATAGCTGGCTATGGACCAGCTAAGAGCGTGCTGTGCCCCAGCCCTATTCCATGGCCTTCGTAGCTCCAAGCAAAGACTTGTCCAAGGGGCACATCACCTGTGCTGCCTGCATGGTCAGGGAAGAAGTGAGGAATGCTGTGGTGTGGCTTGGGGACAGAAGACAGGGAGATAACAGCACATATGAGGGGTGAGGGAGCTTCCTTTTACCCCTGGTTGATCTCCAGGCAAGGACAGCCTGGTCTGTGAAGAGGCCTGGCTGTTTCAAGAGAAAAATCTCCATGCCCACTGAGGAGAAAGGTGATGTTTGAGCTTTGCCTGAAGGCACAGCCATTTTTAACGTAGCTGCTGGACTGTTTTCTGGTCATAAAGTGGGGTAGGTCTTACAACATGGCAAGCCTTATCATTTGTCGGGCACAAAGAAAGCTCCAAGCTCACTGCATGGGATGCTGCACTTCATGCCTCACTTTACATCACCTCACTCATAGCATGATCATGCAGAAAAATCCAAAGGCTCAGCCCTCCTGAAGTGTCTTCTGTTTACCTTTTCCTGCTGCTTTTTTAAGTAAATCTTGAGTGAAAAATAAATTGCTGCATCTCCACTGAGCTTTACCTTTTCCTTCTGCCAAAGATGTAATAGAAAATTGGCTCTTAACGGGGAGAGGCCACAGTGTCCCAGGGGAACAATATGTCCATTGTGACTCTCCCTCTGAGTTATCCTTAGGAAGTATGTTCTGCCAGCAGATGCCAAAGGTAAACCATACCATATGCTGACACCACGTCCACTTGGTTAACACATTAGGGTCAAAACAGAAGAGACTGCATATACTGAAGTATGTACACACACAGACAGAAAATGGCATGAGGAACAACCTAATTGGACGATCCTTAATTGGGAGTCTGTATTCATCAGCTGTGTTTAAATTTTAGATTAATATGCAGGTACACTAACGCAGAGGCTCAGGGACCACTGGAAGGATGCATTACTTACAGAAATCACACACGGTACTGACTTTTAAAGAAGCTTGAGGGACATGGTTTCTGTAGTGATATCGTACACACCACATGAAACCATTCCGAAGCCACATGAGGTCTGCAACTGACAGCTTGTCCTCCTGCAGCTCATGCACCAGTGGGAGAGTCCAGCTGTTATTAAAACTGCTGACATCAAATTGGCTGCCATGTCTAGTAGGCTGTATTTTAAAAACCCTTGACAGAGGAAGGTCAGCATGAGCTAGGTTGAACACAGATCTGGTTATGGACATGCTGTGAGCTCCGGATGCAAGTTGCTGTGAAGGTAGAAGCAGACACATTGAGCCCTTCCCAAGGCTAAGCTTAAGAGC
The DNA here is from genome assembly GCA_032466535.1 of Forpus xanthops. NCBI lineage: Eukaryota > Metazoa > Chordata > Aves > Psittaciformes > Psittacidae > Forpus > Forpus xanthops. Next base: position 2,290 of record JASSUY010038875.1, read on the forward strand.
CAAATGAAAAGACAGATTCAGCCATTTAGCTGCTCCATCTTTATAAATGGCCACCAGGACTTGGACTCAAACCTCTGGTCTGAAAGAAGCCCCATTGGTTGGCTGTGCATGGCTGATCAGGACACATCAACACTTCTGTCCAGACAGAGACAGGAAACTCTGGAATACTACGGCTATTAGGAGGCAGGAGTTAGACACCCATCATTCCCAAGACCTCCAGACCTCTGAAGGTGGTCCTGGGTTTCTCTGTCCTGGGACATTATGTGAAGGAGAAATTTTATAGAAATGGGACAGCAATGTGCTTTGTTAACCTGTATGACTAAGGCTGTGATTACATTTCCTACTCAAGATAACAGCTTTCCTCCAACAACTGCTTTCCTTTCATTCTAGGTGGATTGGTTTGACCTTAATAAGCAAAATGTAAACAAAAGTTATAATTTCTCAGCAAATTTTCTTCTGCCTTATTTGCATTTGGGGTTTCTGCCTTTTAAACAACTTTTCTACCCCAATTTGTACATACTTTCTTTTTTACAAATGTTCATATGTATATATATTTGTGTCTCCTATGATAACCCACCTTTAACAGTTCAGGGACTCAGCTGGCATTTAAACCACCTGTATATAACTGACTGAGCCAGGTCCTTTGCTTCTCTAAAACTTGTTTCTGCCACCCTGATTTGCAGTAATACTGTAAGACAAGCACTGAGTCTCTGAGAAACACCGATGTTCAGCAGGAACATCAGATAGCACAGGACATGGGCAGTCCCTGGAGGCTGCAGCCTGGGGATTACTTATTCTGGCTACTATTTCAGCTGAACAGTGGCTGAAGTATGTTACAGCGTACTTATGGGCCTTGGTTCTTTAGACTGAGCACTTGCTGAAGCACACTACAGCTCACATTTAGCCCTTTCCCAATGGGACATGACCAAGAAGTGCAGACCTTTGCAGGAACCTGAAAGCATACCTGGGTGCTGCAGGTTAGATGGAGTCTCTGAATCCACTTCAGAGCAAAGAGATATGACTGAGGTGTCCTTACACCTTGGCAAGTCACAGCTACCTTATTTCACGCCAGGCAGCCTTCCAGTCCCTGCCTTAGTGTGAGTTCTGCAGTGCACAAGGAGTCTGAATTCCTCCTTCTACGGGTGACTCAGACAATAGGAACTTAGGCTCACCATAATTCACACTCAGTTGCCTTTATAACTTGTACCTTAATTAACTGATGCATGCAAGAAACCTGTTCTCCTACCTATTCAATATGTGGCTATTCAGCATTAATTTATGGTCTCTTACTGTATCAACAGTCACCTGCACAAATTATTGCAGCTACCTGACTCAGATCAGTTTGGACAGAAGTGAAGTCACTGTAAATAAAGGAACATTGTTCCAGACCAGCCTTTCCTATGAACACGATTATAAACTTTCAATTCAAAATTGCGTTCCCAAAGAGTCATGGGATAGTGAAGTCTACTAATTACACACATCCTGACCTGATAAGAGTGGTGATCTTAAAGAACAAACAGGTTTATTTTCTGGAGCTCTGATGGAAGTATTTGCTAAAACATGTAGCCCCCACACAAGCTAATGAATAGCAATGTATCTAGATAATAGACCCGAGAATCTTCCTTCATGATTAGTTAGGCTTTTCCTCTCTTCCTAAACATCTGCTTTTGTACAGTGCTATTGAATATTGTTAACCACTCATTGTCTTTAATTCCTGAAAAGATTGCATTTTACTTATGGGTGAAAACAACAATGTCATGGCTCCATGTTATCACTTATTTTCCAACAAAGCTTGCTGACAGGCCTGTCCAGAGCTGCCTGTTCCCAGCCCTGCACTGTTATGCTGCCCTCACAGTTGTACCAACACTGAGCACAGGGCTGTCCCATAAACCAGATCAGTGAACTGATCTTCTAACTCAGTTAAAAGGCCTCCAAAATATCTCAAACCAAAACACATCCAGGGCTGCACTGCTCACAAAGAAAATGTAACATGAAACTATGGCCTCTCTCAATCCCTCCTTCAACACAGTCTCAGTTATCATCGCACTGAGTTTTCTCACTGTGCCTGTTCTAATTCTAATTCAGGATGGAAAACGTCAGCACACGCCAGATTTTTATGAAGAACAGAAATTCCATTTCCTTATTGTGGTTAATTAAACAATTAGGGCTCTTTCAAAGCAGGAAAAAATACTTTTAATGGCAAAAAATAAAAATAATGATTCTTGGTGGTATTTTTGAACCCTGCACATTTTTTTTTCCCTCATGACTTTCCCTTTTTCTTTCCTTCATCTGTCTTGTGGAGTGAAACAAAAGCTTGAAAACATGCAAGTATAAGCTCCCTATCAGATCTGCCTTATCTCATCTTGAGGGTTTGCTCATCTTCGGCAGAGCTGAACACAGGAAGAAGCCATGTGCCTGCAGCTGCTCTCCTGCTGCCTCCTGCGTAGCCAGGAAGAAAGATGCTGGCACCTCATAAAGAGCCAAGTTCAGGCAGACCTGAAAAGCTTCTCACCTGCCATCGGTGAGACTCCTTTCACGAGAGGAAGTCCAGCCTCCTCTTTTCCCTGAACAGCTTCCTTCAGCTCTCTTGTTCTCCTGAAATAATCAGATGGACTCCATATCTCCATGCTGCAGAGTGACCCAGCCACAGCCCCGCTCCCAGTCTCCAGCACGTTTTACCTCTTTCCCTGGAGCTGCATGTCCTTCCCCCCACCCGAGACCACCATTTCCTCTTGCCCCCTCCTCCTACAGCCAGCACCTTCAAAATTATCTGTAAATCCTGGCTATTTCTCACCCAGCCCTTAGGCAACAAACAGAAAACACAGAAATGCCAGATGCTGCAGGTACCCACACAAGTCCAATACATCCACCCTTCACTCAGAATATCCATCATTCCCGACTGGAATCCATTCCTACTCTGCTTCCCCAAACTTCACAACTTTGGGCAGCCAGTGCCTGCCATGGCTCTGGAAAGGTACTCACTGCAAGCAGAGGCATATGTTCATATAAATTATTTGCAAATCTGCACATTAGTTCAATCCAAAATGAGCTGTGAGGAGTTTAGCAGCCAGATAAGAAATGGCAGCCTGCCTCTGCAGACAGCAGAAGCAATAGGTCCAAGCAAACTGCTTTGGCCATCTCTGCCTTGACATCTGCTGCTTCCTCTGGGATGGACAAAGCCCTCAGCTGGGAATGAAGCTCAGCACAGGTAAGGGGCAAGTGGAGTACCAAAGTAGGAAGTGCCCTGGGCTTTGTTTGCTTTAATTCAGACTTGCCGAACTTGGTTTTCCACAACTCCTTTTCCTTCAGTGATGCCTTTACTCCACCTAGTTCTGGGTAAGAAAGAAAAACAGATCCAAAGGCTAAGTTTTTCAGTGTGTATTGCAGAACAGAGATTTCTACATGAAGAGGATTGACAGAGTTTGGAAGTACATCAACATAGAAACAAGGACCTTTTACCTTTCAGCAAGAAACACATCTTCCAGAAAAATATTTAACTGCCTCTGCCTTCAGACAGACAGTCCAATGTGGGTGAGGATGTGCTTATTTTGGCAAGACACTCCCAAACTGAGTGTTTTCTGTGTGGTTAGGAATGCTCAGTAATTTGCAAGTGGCATCTTGTGGTAAGCAGTTCTTGCAAGGAGGTTGACTGGAGAGCCAAATGTGGGTCACCAGTGGGTGGAGTTCCCAGCCCTCCCAGCTCTGCTGAAGTCAGGATGCAGAGCTTAATTCTCCCACAGACTGTACAATTCTTGACGAAGTCTGAAAGCTTGGCCACTAAATATAAGCTTTTAGGATGATAATTTAATTTGGTTACTCTGCTATATGTGTTGGTATATTGTGCCCAGTCTGTTCCTGGATTGCCTGTTATTTAGGAGAACTTCAGACCAATCGCAGAGACATGGGCCTTACTCCATAGGGTTTAAATGCGCATGGGCATCTGCAGCTGACATATAAACCAAATCTTGATAATGCAGTTGAAGGCCATATTTCCAAAGAGTGTCTTTCCTTATTGTGCTTATGGCACAGGTGAGACCGATCTTCTGGTTCCTAAGCTGCTGGGGGTGACAGCCATGAGGTTCTCCATCCATGCCTGCCTCTCAGTTGCCTGTTCAAGCATTTAGCAAGAGCAGAAAGGGGAGCGTATTAGTTTCTCAAGAGGCCATTTAAAGAAGCTCTATATAGAAACATGCCAGTCTTTATCCTTCCTGCTGCACAAGTTTCAGAGAGAAAAAAAACAAACAAGACCTAAAAAAAAACCCAACTTAATAATTCTTCTAAACGAAGAAGCCAAACCAACACGTCCTTTTATGCTTGCACACCCTCCATAGCTGCCTTCACTCCAGGCTAAACCACTTTTGTATATCTGCATAATCTTAAACCTTGGCAAATTAGAACATAAATATATGTGCATGCATTTGAAATAGCACATTCTCCTTCAGGCTGCATCTTTCTTGCAACAGCTGAAGCTGTCTGACAGGGATATTCCTTGGAGTCCTATCACACAGATCTGTGGCGAAAAGGTTTCAGCAGTCTGCAGCGCACATGTACCATTGGGATTGTCACCAGGATGCTGTGGGGGATTTGTAGAAAATGGCTGCCCCTGAAGAAGATTGCTGCATGTGAGCAGGTCTTCTCTGCTTACACTGGCTGCACAGACATGGAGTTATTGCATGTAGCACTTCTGATGCATCAAATATCACACTTATTACCTAATAAAAGGGTAACTTCTGTAGTTTCTGCCAATGGGAAAACTGACCAGTCCATTTAGAAAGTGCCTATGCGATGCCTGAGATATATTGGTAGGATTTATGATACAAAGCCGGTGAGGATATCTGGTGCTTAAAGCTTTAAACAGGCAGGACTTTTATCCTGACCAAGTAACATAAACAGAAGCTTGTTCCATAGGGCTTCATGTCTGTAGTCTGCTGCCCTGTGGGAAAAGGGTTGTCAACAAAGCTATTTCATGTAAAGGAAGCACTACTGGCACTCACATTGGCCCTGTAGCAGAATACATTTTAACGTGAATGCCTGTCCTTGCTGCTGACTCCGAGCGGTCAGCCTGGATTAGGCATAATCACCTATCAGACTGGTCTCTTAGAAGAGCAGGGGTGCTTGGATCATGAGCCCAAAGCTGGAAATAAAACAGAGATAAAAGGCACAGCACAGACAAGGCAAGGGGTGCTCAGGAAATAAGTTATTAGTTACTACAGGTGAAAATGCAGGTGTCCTTGAAGAGGTAGATACTGCAGAATGAGGAAGGTTTACTGTCACTTGGGTTTAGGAGGCCAAATTCCACCTGGGATACATGTTAGGCACATGATTGCTTTTCTGGACTGGGCTCTATATTGAATTTACACAGGAAATCTGTGGTGGAGAAGGAGGCTGATTTTCCAAATCCCAGTCCACTGCCTTAACCACAGGCTCCTCCTCCACCAGTGGCTCTGACCTCACACAGATGCTACAGTGCCATTGCTATTTATTTCACTGGAGTTGTTCCAGATTAGCACTGATACCAGAACAGGAATAGGCCATTTGAGCACAAAATAGACACAAATTGCCCCTAAACGTTAATGACACAATGTAAGTGTCATTTTGGTGAGTACAACCTCCCACTCCCCAATGCTGGCAGCTGGAGTTTCTTTTGTCTGAGGCCAAACATTGATTATTTTAATGGGCTTTGTCTCAGTAATCTATTTTAACATCAGGGTTAATACCTGATGATTATGCTAGATTAACATCCAAGAGTAATGAAAAGGCAGAGGTAAACGTACTCAGAGCAGTGTCCCCATGAAGTTCAACCTAAAGATGCTGGCTGTCAGAGAAAGTTTTCGTATTATAAACAAGTACATTACTAATGTTGCTGTAGAACTAGAAGCAGGAAGTGGGCAAAAGTAAATGCAAAAAGTATTGGTTTGTCGCACCCCCCCCCCAGCACAGAAAAAGGCAGATAAGAAAACAGCAAAAACCTGCCATGATCTGCCTCTTCTTGTCTTTCCATCACAATCCCAGCCTTTGTAGTTGCCCTGCCTGTCCATTCAGTATGTACATGCCCTGTCAAAGGTTGAAACCAACAGAATCTGATTTCATAAGGTGCTCTGGTATCTAAGGAATGATGCAAGGATGAGACAAGGTACATAAAGGAATTTAAACCTCACTGAAAAATAACTACCAATCTGAGAACACACAATGTGAGAAACAAGGATACACAGATTTTATTTATATATTTATGCTCCATTAAAATGACATTGATTGAAGTATATCATTAAAAATCTCCCCAAATGTTCCAGGTTCCTTAACTAATGATGTTTCTGCCTCACAAAGTATAGACACTGAAATACTGAAGAACTTCCACTGAGCTGCACTCAGGAAATCATTGGCACAATACACATGTAGTATTTTAAGGACAATATTCCATAGCATCTTTTTTTAACAGTTTCTGTTGGTTTCACTACTTCTATTTCATGAATGATTAAGCAGCAAACATAGTTGTGTGTACAAATACTGGAGCATGGGACAGTGGCAAAAGCACAGATTTCCACTTCAGTTGTATGACAAGTGTTTTGATCAATATGCGAAACTATTATTTTTCTGTGTTATTAGTGATCAAATCCAACAGTATAGGGACAGAAGAGACCTGTGACCTGCTGTTAACCATGATTCTTCATTAGTTATTTAGTGAAAACACATCATTAATGCAGCATTTCCAGTGTGCACTGATGCCTTTCAGATTCAACCTATGGCTCCTAGACATCCAGTATGATGATGTAGCTTTTACTGGAGACAGTGCTGTCAGGCTGCCACATTTCGTCTCCTTCAGAAGTGGATTTTCACAGAGCCACAGAATCACAGAGATCACCCAGTGTAACCCTCTGCTCAAAGCAGTCACCTAGAACCTCCTGCGTGTTTGGGGACTGAATAACAAGGATGGAGACCATAACCTCTCTGGGCAACCTGTGTCAGGGTTTGAACACCCACACAGTAAAAGGAGTTCCTTCTTAAATATAACAGAATTTCTTGTGTTTTAATTTGTGCCTGTTTCCTTTTGTCCTTTCACTGGGTACCATTCAGAGGAGTTCTACACTGTCATTCTTATTTGTAATTATGTCTTATGTTGTATTATAATGTTGTAATGTTATTATGTGATTATTAGATGTGTTATGTCATGTAATAATATTATGTCTTTCTTATTAAGTCTTGTCACACCCTCCATCAGGTACTTCTCTGAATTGATAAGACCCTCACCACAAAACCCTCCTATTATCACAATCTGTTTACTTGTTTTCTGTGAACTTAGTGGTTTCCTAAATGCTGGCCCTAACTCTGACATGCATTTGAGCCCAAGGACTGCCCTTCTCCTTAAAATGAAGGCTCAGTGGGACAGCAGCACTGTCCTTGTAAACACATTGCCAGTTCAAATCTCAGGGTCAACATGATAAATAAGAATACACTGGGTTTATCAAGTTTGTTTTTCTCCTCACACTGAAGCCCATATGTCGTTTAAATACAGAAAAGGAAACTGCCTTCTCCTTTTTGCAAATCCTGTAAGAAAGGTCCTGTGGGAAGATAAAAAACAAGAGGTGGAATACAGATGCCACTTCACCATAATTTTAAGCACTTGGCCCTGGGAAGCAATCCAATCCATATGACATGTTACTCAGACACTCTATACAGGCACTGGAGAGTAATCAAGTTCAAACACTTCCCCCTCTCCACTGACAACATATCATATCACAGGGACTATATGCACCTTAGCAGCAATTCGCTCTTCTCGAGCGTGTTGTTTACCTTCTTCACTAACAACATATGGAACTGGGGGAAAGTTATGCCCTTTCATTCATTTGGCATCCTTTGATGAAAGCACCAGGAAGACCACAACTGGTGATTATATGGTAGTCCTTTGAGGTTTAGGAATTAGAGGCTGCATTTTGAAGTATCTGTGTAGCCCATAGGATGAGGCCTTGGTCAGAAGGGAGCTTTAACCACCTGGGCAGGACACTCTGGATGAACATGGCTGACCTTTGGAAGCCAGACAGCAACTGAAATCTGCAGGACTCATGGTAGCATGCTAGTTGGGTCTCTTTGGTTATGGCAAAGGAGAAGTGATACTCAGATACTGCTTTCTGCATCAGATTACCTACCATGGAATAAAAGATTGTTTCTCTTCTGCCACTGACATGATGTCCTGTCCTCCAAATGCATCAATCTTATAAAAACTGAAAGCAGCCTCAAATCGTCACCTCCAGCTGTCACTGCTTTGGCTGTGAAGCTTCTTGGCACCATACTCTGCCTTTTTCTGATCCCAAGAGCTTTATGAACTGCATTGACTCAGTATTCAAAGCTATTTAAAAATAATGTTGTTTGGATATCAAATTCAGGCACTTAGACATTGGGAAATCCTAGATCTGTGCAACTGCAGTTTTGTTCTTTTTTAAATTCTGTGCTTTTAAATTCTTCTCTTCTAAATTTTGTGCTTCAGTGTTTGTTTGTGTCAGTGAGTACAGAAGCTAATACTTTAACTGCGGCTCTGACATTACTGTCAGCACCATCCTAAGCATGCACAGAGGGGAAATAATTACAGTGGCCCAAGCAGCAAAATTATTTTCTCTAAGCACTTGCCTTGGTAACCTAACATTGAACTGGTCTGCCTCCTGCCCTTTCTCTGCTCCTCCTCTCCTTTTTCTTTTCCTTCCTTCCACTCTCCCTTCTTCCCTTTTCCTTTCAGCCATAGTTCTCTCACCATTGAAGTATCAGCAGCATTTGGAGCTCTGAACTTTATATATTGTATATTGAACTGAGATTTAAGACTAACTCCAACTAGCAAGAAGAAAAGCTATACTTTTAAAGCCATAGAATCATGGAATCATAGAATCAATGAGGTTGGAAAGGATGTTTAAGATCAAGTCCAACCATTACCCCAGGACTGCCAAGCCCACCACTAAACCATGTCACTGAGGGCCACATCTACATGGTTTTTGAATGCTTCCAGTGACGATGATTCCACCACTTCCAAGGGCAGCCTGTTCCAATGCCTGAGCACCCTCTCTGTCAAGAATTTTTTCCTAATATCCAATGTAAACCTCCCCGGCACAGTTTCAGACATTTCCTCTTGTCCTATTGCTTGTTACTTGGGAGAGGAGACCAACATGGAGAGTTTGCAGAGCCCCAGATCAAGAGTGTAGGAGTGTCAGTGTAAAGGCTGACATGGTTTAGTGGGAGGTGTCCCTGCCCAGAGCAGGGGGGTTGGAACTGGATGATCTTAAGGTGCTTTCCAACCCCAACTATTCTATGATTTTCTGATTCTATACTGTTTCTCACTGGTGCAAAAGTCAGGGAACTTCTGCTATATGTCATACTGCTAACCTACATAATAATTAGGTGCTTCGGCCATGCACTATGTCCACTTGATGTTAGTCTAACTGCTTCTTTCTGCTTGGGAGCTGAAGAGTGAGAGGATTGGTGTTTACAGTATCATGTTATGCATGGAGAAACCCTAAAATAAGAGCATGTGAGAACATTGTGTGAAGGAGGTAACACAAAATCTCTCTCTCAACCTTCAATTTTTATCCCTGAAAAAACGTGAAAAAGTCCAAAGGTCTTTGTTCCACATAAAAACACCCAGTGCTTTTTCCTTGGAGAAGAAACACATATTCAATTGACAACATGTGATCTCCATCAGTAAAGACGTTCCTGAGAACTTATTTTCCTGAGCAAATTGGTTAATTACTTTGGCTTACAATTAAGTACATGAACACTTTGATCACCTTCCTACCTCAAAATATATTGTGGATTTTACAGATTTAAACCTAAGATCTGTGAAAAGCCAGACAGTTTTTAAGAAAGTAATTATAATATTATGAACTCCAAATATTATCACACCCACTGTTCACTACATTCATTATCTCACTTCAACATGTTCCATTTGTAGTGTCATTACTGAAGACCTTGAGGATTTTTATATCTTGATTGGCTGCCTTGTGTAGGTAAAACCTTAACACATGGTACACATGGTTGTCAGCCACATGTTCTCTGCCAAGCACAGCTGTGTGGCCCAGACATCAGGATCAGAAGTCACAAGGACAGGTCTTGTGCTCAGTCATATTCAGTTCTCTCCTCTCCCTAGTAACTTATTTATACTGGTCATGAAGGAAGGTTGAGACATGCGTCCTTGTATTAGATGTGGTCAAAACTGCAAGTAGACTGAAAGATGTTAATCACAGGAAAACACAGACATAGAGGAGATCACACAGTTCTGCTTCCTTAGAAATGGTGGGGCATGTTGCAGGCTGGTGATAAAAACAGATGGAAAACACCATCAGAGAGGCTTAGCATTTGATTACTCCTTTGCTTCCAGGGGTGTTACACTCAGCAGTGATTCCATGGGGTGCTAATTCCACTGGGAGGGCTCCTGCTGCCAGCTCAAATGCATCACAGACATCTGATGAAAGGTGTTGAAGTGGTGCAAAATCTTTCTGCCAGTTCAAGTGTGCTCAAAAGATGTTTGAAGAAGAGTTTTGTCCCTGAAGACCTCTTTTTCTTATCTCATCGGGTATAATCCATCCTCGCCAGATGGCCTTACCATTACTATTATGGATAATTTATCAGAAATACAACTGTAAGTTCATATCAGACCTGCATTAGGGTTGTTAGTGGGTGGTTATCCACGGCTTTAATGAGAGCAGAGCCATGCCCTGTATGCAGCACAGTGCCTGTATATGCAAATACTCAAAAATAATGAGAAATTAGCTCTTATTTCAAGGTCTTTCAACAATTGTCTGCTTTGCCTTTGCAGGCTGATGAATCTCCTTTTTCTTAGCAGCAAAATGGGAATGATAATTACTTTCCCATGTAATGAGATAAGCATGATAAAAGGGAAGCATAGCTGTCATACAAACAAGCCTTAGCTCCTCAGTATTAATTCACATCTATTATTCCATATCTATCGATTATTATTATGTATCTATTATTATTATTATTATATCTATTGTTGTGAATGCTCCATCCTTGGCGGTGTTCAAGGCGAGGTTGGGCAGAGCTTTGAGTAACATGGCTTAGTGTGAGGTGTCCCTGCCCATGGCAGGGGCATTAGAGCTGGATGATCATAAGGTCCTTTCCACCCCTAACTATTCTATGATTCTATGATTCTGTTCAGGAGCACCCTGTTAGTCCCAGGAGTTGCAAAATATTTGTTTGTGCTGTCACATGTATGAGAGTAGATCAGGATTAACTATCCTGAAGTTCATAATAAAGCCGGTCTGAGAAAATGTAGAATCAAATCCTCCCAGGAAGGAAACACCCTAGAGCCATTCTCACAGGAGCTAAACGTTATCCATCTTCACCATCTTCACAATATCCTGTGACAAAAGACACCTGTTTCATGCTTTTACTCCTCCAGGGATCCATACAGGTCTAATGGTTCTAAATCTGACCTGTTTCCCAAGTCAAGAGGTTAATTTTCTCTCCAGGAGGAGCAGTTAGGTTAAACAAGAGCAGTCAGATAAAACACCTATCTTGGTGTTTTAGTCCCATGCATACACTTTGCAACAGGAAGCTTTCACAACCTTTACCAACAATGAAGATCACACACTGAATAAATCCAGCCACTTAATCTCTGCTGTATCTATTTTGCTCAACAATTACTGAATGATGGCAACGATTTCAAGCAGAGTCTGTGACTGCACAAAGGACAGTGGGCACCAGCTGGAACATCTTCCCTGCCCGCATAAACCTGCTGTCTGAAGTCAAGCAGTCTGTTGCACACCATGCCTTCCAGGCTCCTTCTCTTCTTTCACAAGCCACCTTTAGCATACAAGACATGCTTGGAAGAAACCTCTTAGAAGCATTCATCCTTTCGACATGAGGAAGACATAAAACTGCAGATTTAGGCGCAGCTATATTACATTGCTTCAGAGTGCTAAAACATAGCAAGCAAATCTCATAGACATCATTCCCACTTCTTACAAATCTTGAATAGTTTGTGGGGTTTTGTGGGTTTTTTGTTGTTGGGTTTTTGTTTGTTTTAATGCGCACTATAGACCACATCTCAAAATTAAGGAAATTTTCTCTGCAATATTTTTATGTCTTTTGTAGCCTTTTTGCCCAGCCTGATGTTCAGTATAAATGTCTCTGCTTTGGCGTAAGTTATGCTTTATTTTCTGGGAAGAAACCAGGTAGTCTGTAGCTCTGGACTTTCTATACCTCAAAAAGGAGCCCTCAGGACATGCAAGAGGATAGGGGCTGCTCCAGAGCATGGATGCATGCAGAGCAACTGTGACCCCACATCAGTGGCAGCAGACTTTTAGGGTGATGCCACCTGATGTATTTGAGAAAAGACTGCAGCCTCTGGTTGCTGGGCCCAATCCAAATCCATCAGTGACATAAATGGCTCCAAAATACAAGCAGCCACAGCACAGGCTAAGGGTGGAAGACAGCAACCCAGATGCGTAGGAAAAACATAACTGCAAATGTGGTGCAGACCCTGGCTTCCCTGCAGCAAAGAGACCATTACCGTAACAATGCTGACACAATTTCATCCAGCCTCTGCTGCTGCCAAGAATTTAGGTTGCAGACTACTTTTCCCTCTTTCTCCCTCAGCTACAATTCAGTCTTGATGCCTTCTGCATGGTGGCTGCCAGGACTGAGCTCCCCCTTGCCTCAAATGGCCCAACCCTGCTCCAGCATCTAGGTGTGGGCTCCCACTACAGTCACCTCAGCCAGCCCCCCTGACCTATTTCACCTAGAGAGAGGGGAAATGAGTGTGGGGAAGTGTGAGTTTTCTCCCTCTGCCCACGTCTGTGCAGCAGCAGTGCATGGATCATCCCTACTAGTGTTGCCTCAGCCACCCAGGAGTCATTGCCTTATAAAGACCATTTGTCTGTGCCTCACACCCATGCCGTGTATACATAAAGAGAATTTGAAATGTTCCAGACTCCACTGTCATATTATGAGCAAAGTAATAATAAATAACCCTGCACCTCCAGTTGGGCTTCTATCCCTGCACATGGCTGAAGAGAACGTTTGGTGAGAGGCTGTGCTGGCTGGGGCAGCACCAGCCTGGCTGAGCCTGCTGCCATGAGGAACTGCAGGGGAGGGATTTGCAGTTGAAGTAGAGTCTTAAAAAGGTCTCAGATTCCTGCTACTTAGCAATAAACTGGTAACAGCCACTCATCCTTCCTCAGCTACCGGGTAATAAAGCCGTACTGTTTGACAGAGGGACTCGTAGTGGAAGGCCACCTCAAAATCTCAACCAGGACAGCTCACATCTTTCCACTTAAAAATCTGCAAGAGCGCAGGAAGACCAGTGTTTCATCCTCACTATCAATCACGTGTTTGATGGCAAGAGGAGGGCAGCACAGCCAACCCTCAAACTGTAATTCACTAAAACAGCTCAGAGCAGCAAAAAGCCTGCTGCCACTGAGAGAAATGAATTGGGCACAATTTCTGTTCCAAACAGTGTCACAGCTGAGGCTCTGGCGTGGCACGGTGGGGGTGGTGATAATTGATTCTTGGCCCCTCTCCTTCCTCCTCTGCAGTTACAGGGGCTTGAGAGGAAAATCAGTCTCAAGGGCTTTATGTAGAGCCTTTTCCATTAAAAAAGATCATGAAATTCTTCATTTATTTACAGAAAGGCTGAGAAATGTCTGTTTTGGACACAAGAATATTTGGCCACTGGTGACAAAGAAATCCCTCCATCCTACCTGTTACCCATTCAACCTAGACAAGAAAATCTTGTGAAGTCTGTGACTTAAACTTCTCTCTCATAAGCAGATATTTAGTCTAAATATGTATTATTCCCAATAGATATATTGCTTTGCACATGCCAACATACATCGTGCATTCAGTTCTAACTATATGAATAGTGACCTCTTCTATTTATAGAAGGGGAAGCTGGTTACACAAGCATTTCTCTTTTTTTCCCTTTTTGGCTACATGAGCCCTTCTGACACAAATATGCAAAAATCTTCTAGGTCAGTTGATTTATGCTGAAAGCCCAGCTTTAGCTTCAGGCTTGTGTTAAATGATTCCTATTGAAGCCATTCTTCTTAGTCCACCAGCACTGCATTTCCTCAGCAAAGATGTGTCACACCGAAACACTATTGTAACTTCCCACATGATCCTTCTATTGCTCCCAAGTAAGGCTCTGCTTCAGGACTGATACCTGCAGTACAAAGAAGTGGGGACCAGAGGCCATCACAGCTGACCACACTTTGCTGATTTGCTTTCACTTGACCAGGCTAGCAGGGGCTTTTAGCACCTCTCCTCAGCCAGGGAGCTGGCCATCATCTCCAACCCATTCCCCAGGGTGACAGAGAGGTGGGCAGGCCAGGCCAGAAGGGTCCTGCTCTTCTTGCATGGCAGATAGTGAGAAGAAGGCATAGACCTAACATGAAGGTGTAGGGAGAGATCTTGACATGACACACCCTCAAATATGCTGCAGTCCTACAAAGACTGAACCTGAGACAAAACCATGTGTGTATGTGTGTGTATATATAATAAATATTATTCCAGAATATATATATTATACCAGAAATAATATTTCTGAAAGAAAAACATATATTTATAAAAATATACAAGAGAAAAAACCCTTTCAGGTCATTTACAACAGAGGAGCTACTTCTTTGCTCAGTGGCCTCCGAAGATCTATGCCATCTGTAGCAATAGGAAGGACAGGTTCAAGACAAAGGAAAAGCTCCTGACTTAAACTGGATATTTTTTTCCCCACACAAAATAGGCACATGTGTTCTGCAGCCTGGCAAAAGCCCAAAAGCGAATTCTGGAGGACAAAGGAGATAAACAGTGGTTTAAATTAGCAAACCACAGATTGATACACAGCATACACAGCTAGAGCGAAAGCGAAAGCTTAGGGAGAGGCTTCAAAAGGCAAGCAGACTGTTTTGCCAGAAGCAGGATAAAGACTTGCCTGCAGCCTGGAAACAAGCTCAGATCAGGAGCACCCACCTCCCTATGGCTGCTCTATTTGCAAGACTTAAATTATGCTCTGCAAATCTTCAGACAGGTTGATGGGGTATCCGCAGTTGTTGTCCAGGCTTCGCAAAGAAAATTTGGGTGCGATAAGTAATACCTTTTAGAAAGGGGAAAAAATAGTTATTTTGGGAAAAAAATAGTTTGCATCATTTCAGCCAGTGGGAAGGGTCTAAAAACATGGATTGGTAATACGGACTCAATTCAGTTGCATAAATAAGTAATTTACTTCTCTTAAGGTGCCCTAGAGAATCCTGTCTGACCCCATGTGCTGCTCCAGTAGGGCATGGGTGCCCTGTAGGCCCCATGCTTTATCCATCAATGAACAGCAATGTCTCACAAAACAGACAGGACATTCTGCGGTACCAGCTACCAGTGTCCAGCAAAATGACTTTGATGCCTCACCATCATTAGCAAGAGCACTCATTACAGTCAGACAGGCCCATGAGGAGAAAATAAAACAACACTAAATGCAAGTATGGAAATCATGGGTGGCGGGGGGAGTAAATAAAAATATACAAGAAGTAGACAAATAGCAAATGGATACAATTCTGCTTCACTAAGAGTGAATTGAAAAAGTTAGAACAAAGACCAGAATCAAAGTTGGGCACACTAATGTACTAATAAAATGTATTTGCACTGGTGGATGCAGATTTGTTCCCTTGGGCACAACCTGAGCTCAGAGGGCTGTGATAAGAGGCACAAAGCTTTGCTGAAGGCCAGTCACTGGGGGTACCCCAGGGGTCCTGGGCAAACTGCTCCAGCTGACCCCACTTTGAGCATACAGTTTGCAGAGGGCCAATCTGTTTGGTGATTGCATGTGGAAAAAAGTTTAATACTGTCTCTCAGTCATGATTTCTTCTGTCCAGAAATATGACACAGGTGATGATCACATAATTAATGTTGTAGTCATCATGGTATTTGTATTTGCCAGGAATAGTGTACTGATAATGCCAGTAGTAGACAATGGACACCAGCTTGGTTCTTACAAGCTTAAAAATCAAAGCCTTTGCAAATCATGCAAACATTTTACTTCATGTGTAGGATATTCACAGTGTAAATGCATCAAGGATAGTGGTGCTACAACAGGTAACCATCTAAGGACTTTATAACATGTAGATTTTTAGGGAAGACATGTTTTGTGAAAAATAACAAAAAAGAATTAGAAGAGCTCATACAAATGATAGAAAAGGAAGGAATACTCAAGTGCCAGCAGTCTGTAAAATAGCTTAAGGAAAACCTGGAGTGAGTTACAACAGATGAATGTCTGTGAAGGCAGGAAAAGAGAGAGAACAGAAAACTGCCAGTGCAGGCCATTCAGAGGGGCTAGTCAGAAGTGCAAGGTGGGTTCTGTGGAAAAAAAAGATATTATCTAGCTAAGGAAAAGGTGGACATAAGCAGCCCATGAGAGATGGTAGCAGCTGGAAGATTGAGAAGGATATGAATAAATGATGAATCTATTTCAGGAAGAACTTTAAAGGAGATGCAACCATGTCTTCAGCAAAATGTGTTGAAAGGAAGTCTTATTCAAGGGGACCTCCAAGAGGAAATGGCACAGAAAAAAGATTGAAAACTGTGAAGCCTCTAACCTGAAAAGGAATGAACATTAGGCAATGATTGTTCAGCCTGTGACAGATTTTTGGAAGAGCTCATCATCCCACTGAAAAGACAAGGCAGAAAAGATTCAGATGCATGTACAAAATAAAGTTGAAATTTTGTAGAGGGCATGTCTCCAGGAAAAGGAAAGGTGCAAAAGCATTTGTAGTCTGTGGAGAAGAAAAACTGTCACAGGACACATGGCGAGGTTCATCTTTGCATTTGAACTGAGCTGGCCACAAAACCAAGGTGTCTGGGGAGTCTCTCAACTGTTTGAGCAGCTGGGATGCAGGAACCGCTTCCTGACAGAGGTTTTTGTGCCAGGATCCCTTGCAAGGGACAGATTGTCACCGGGACTGTTGCACTGACTTTGTCTGCTGAACATTTATTACAAGGATTTCTTAAGCAACCGTAGGTGGTTTATGGTTACCTTATTCACACCCTAGATAAGGGACCAGGACAACCTGGTAAAATACAAAAGACAAATTCTGTGGTGTAGGTAATAAGCAAGGACAAGAGATCAGAGAGTGAAGTAACAGTTAAAAATGCAGTAGAATGCATCTGTACAACAGGAGATGGAAAATGAATGAAAGACCTTGGGAATGAGTGGAAGAAAGGTTTCACAATTTTTGCGAAGATAAAAAGTATCACCATAGCAATGCTGTTATCACTATCTTCATTAGCCAAAAATAAAAGCCAAACCCAAACCTGCAAAGATGGATTTGATTTGAATAAGGCACTCGAGAGACGTCTGGACTTTCTCCAGCTCCATTCAACAGCCAAAGGTGTGAGCAAGACGAAAAGCAGAAACCAGTCAATGCTAGAGAGTGTCGCAGATGCCAGAATGTGAAACAAGAAGACTGAAGACAAAGAATTACAGTGGTGAGATGCACAAAGCCTACAACCAGCTCAGGGGAAACACTGCCTAACCCATGTCACCATGTTATTTGCAGGAACTGCTAGCACAACGGGGTTGATGGAGAATTTAATAAGGAAGTTTTTACAGTCTGTGGTACTGTCTAAAAGGAGCTGAACCAAACGTGGTCTGATTCAATAGCCAAAACTCTTCTCAAAGAGACGCATCATTTTGTTTGTGATCCTGCAGGCCACACAATCCCAGTGCACATAGTTTGCCAACTTCGATTAAGACATTTTGCAAGAGTCCACCGTGAAAAAACTGAAGGGGTGGGAAGAGATTTTCTTTCTGCTGAACTCCTGCTTCCTCCCTATGCAAAATTACTCCGTTCCATACTTGTCTGAAGAAGATGTTACTGAGGAAACCTCTTCTTTGCAGAGTTTACTGGGGCAGGCTAACAAGCACCTACCCTAACTCAACTGCACAGCAGCCAGTGTTTGCCATGAGTCACAGTATCTACTGGGACTTCTGGAAAAAATATCAATGCTCACTAGCAGTAAGCTAGTGTACATTAGGTGTTATGAGAGAACTTGTCTACCCTTGCTGATCCCAGGGCAGAAGGCTCCTAATCCACCAGTGTTTGCTGACATGCTCTGCAAGCTCATCACACCTCTCCCCTGCTGCCCCACATGGATCCAGAATAGGAAGCCGATTTGTTCCCATATTTAGCTACCCTGATAACTCACAAAGATTTACATCAGACATACAGGACATGAAGGGGGTATGTCAGCAATAATACATGATCCCTGAAGGCAAGTTTTGATGATGCAGTCACGTGGGCTTTCCAGTGATGTGACAGACTGAAGATACCTGATGCAGGTTGTGAGATTTTTGTCCATGCTATTTCCTAACTTTTGGTGCAGGGTCGTAACTTCAGAGAAGTGCAGCTCCACTGTCCTGAAAGAGTTAACAGCATCTCCAGAGCTTAGAATTAACTGTATAACCCACTCATCCAATGCTGGAGGGAACTATGAGAAATACTCTCCCAGCTCAAAAGCAGGCTCACACACTTAGCGATGGTGCTTCACAATCACTGCAGAGTGAGAACACCCACACAGGGATCAAAATGCAGCTTAGGCACTACCTGTTTATATCTTAGCTTGTTTGCAGTAACATGAACTTCTGCTTATATTTCACTCCCTTGCATGCATAATTGGAACAGGGCACTCAAATTTGCACTTTATTTATTCTGAACGTGATGGAGGGTCTATAGTAATAACACTATTTATTATCATCAGCAGAAACAAGATCTGGGGATATATGTACTTGGAGGGGAAGGGAGTTAAGGTTCTATAGTCCTCTTCTCCTCATGAGCATCAGCAGGTTTAACATGCACTCCAGACCACATAACACTAGAACTTTACTGTGCCTGTGCTTTCAGTTCCGACAGCAGCTGCAGTTAGCCACAGTTCAAAGGACTGAGTCTGCATCTGTGTTTACTGGGTTGCACACACTGGCCAAAACCCTTCCAGTAATAAGTATGAAACCACCTTTGAGGTAGGAGCAGCAGAATGAAACTTTGTATGTTTTTGATTTCCATCTAACTTGACAATAGGATTTATTTTTTTAAGCTGAGGGTAAAACCAAAGCGATACTAGATTTCTGGAACCATTCAGCAATGACTCTTTTTCCACAAGTCTGAAGCAGAATTTCATTGCATAAAACCCTACTAGTATTGATTGTCATTTACAGATTAGTTATGCCACATATCATTTTTATTAGATTTTCAGGAGCAGTCATGGTTACTGTAGTTGAAAGTAGGTTGTTCTGTCTTGAAAACACTGCACAAGCATGAATGAATTCATTCACTCAAAAGAGTAGAAAAATTCATCAAGTGCATTTGTTAATGAAGAAATACACCCAAAGAAGGGTAGTGGCAATGTTTTGGCCAAGAATTTCAGAACAAGAATGACATGTTTCTGTAACAGCCATTTGAGCGCTATGTTGACTCTCAATAATATTCCCTAATTTCTTCAGCCATACCTCTAGAAATACTAGGAAGTCATACTAGTAGTCACAGATCTTTTAGTCTACTTGCCATCACACCACAGCTTACTTTTTACCTTAACCTTTTACTTCAAAGTCAACCGTTCCTCAGAAATAAGGCTTAATATATGCAAGATTAAAATAGTACATACTAACAGAATTAATCCTGCAGTTTTGTTTTCCCACATAAACATTTGTTTGTGACTTCGTTGTCTGCTGTAGTTTTAAAATATTGGCTTTGATACAAAACATGCATTATTTATGAAAGACTGGACAAGAAGCAGGTTGTTAGCATACTTACTGAGCTATTGCACAAAATGTGATGGAAATGTTACTAAAGTGTCCTACTTCGTATTCAGATCAGCTTCATAAGAAGCATTTAATATCTGAGAAAAGTTCAGTGATAGGTTTATGCAAACTTATCAAGGAAGATCGTGCTTTACATCAAGCTCCAGAAATTAGGAAGTGTCAGTATCTGGTTTTATCCTGATTTATGATCCCAAAGAAAGTTGACATTTCAACATTTCCTATATGAAACCAGCAGTTAGTCACCAGCAAGAATCAGGCTTCACCTACAGGCAAGACACCAATTTGTTAAAGCTGGTCCAGAGGAGTCAAGAAAATGATCAGAGGGCTGAAGCACCTCTTCCATGAAGAAAGGCTGAGAGAGTTGGGATTATTCAGCCTGAAGAAGGCTCAGGGGTGACCTTATTGCCAGGTTGGAAGAGTTTTGAGCAACCTGATCTAGTGCAAGGTGTCCCTGACCATGGGAGGGGGGGTTGGAACTAGATGATCTTTAAGGTCCCTTCCAACCCAAACTATTCTGTGATTCTATGATTCTATTAATAGACGCAAATTCTATTTATTGTTTTATTTATTGTTATACAGGTCAAGCAAGCTGTTTATATTTTACACCAATGGTTACTCTCCCACACACAAAGATATTGATAGATGCATCTGACTGTTTAAAGGTACCGTTGCAAGGTATATCCTGGAGAAGCACAGAACATAAATTCCAAAGCTTTTTGTTAGGAAACATCATTGTAGAGAATCATGTTGAAAAAATATTTGCTTCTAGTCATCTCAATTTTAAACTTCCATTTTGCATTGTGGTGTAGCTCCATGCTTAAAAGAGCTGTTGTTTCAAGTAAAGATGTCCCATTCTTTCCCATAGGCATGGCAAGCTGGTCAAACTACATCTCCCATAACAAACCAGCCAGGGCAGTCAGAGGGAAAGCATTGTGCTACAGTGAGAGATGTAATTTCCCAGAAGCATCAGCCAAAAAAAAGATATTGTAAAAAAATAAAATAAAATTGCCTATAAAACCACAATTTTTTTTTTCCCCAGAAAGTACATTTCTGAGGCAAAACACAGGTTTCTAGCCTGCTCTAATCAATTCTAAAACCTAGAGTCCTGTCCTGTCATAATCAAGAAAGTGGTGAATGAAGTAGGAAGTTAGCCTCTTCCTATTCCCATATGCACCTGGGAAGTGGGTGAGCAACTTGCTTTAAATGACATGGGAGCATGCAGCATGTCTTTCCTAGTACTTCCCCTTGTGCAAAGGACACAGGGGCAGAAAAATTCCTGACTCCAGGTTCATCCCGATTCATGCAATGAATGACTAGGAGAGTTAGCCAGGCATCAGCGTGGAATAAACTTGACCCTTCAGGTAAACTAGTTATGTTCTTCAGGAAGGTTGGGATTCACTGTCTTGTGTATCAACTGCATTTCTAACTCAGAATACATCTTTGAACCAATTTTGGAAGCAAGTAATTTAAAGGTTCACCTATGTTTAGAGTTGTGCTAACAAAACAATCCAGCTTTACTGAAATGTGACCCAAGAAAGCCTCTCGAAGTGAGCTCAAGAAATTGGCTTATTTTACAGCCACACACAACTAGAGTCAATGATTTATAGTAACTTATGGTTCTACAGTCACTGAAGGCATTTACTCACAGTGCCACTGTGGAAGGAAGAAAACAATAGAAGAATTCTAAACAAGTAGTATACAATTAAAGAAAATAATGTATATGCCTGTTGACCTGAAATGGACATATAATTGTCCTTGGTGCAGCTTTTCAATCGAGTAGAAACATGCTAGTCTATTCATGTTCTCATCCCATTGCAGCAATATCTAGTTGCTTTCCAGTAGTGCATTAAGCAACACATTGTTCTCCCTTCCTCTGCCCCAGGGGAGAGCTTTGCAGAATGATTTGCTTTGATAATTTGGGTGCTTTTCTTTAATATATATGTTGCAATGTATTTTTGTCATAAAGGCAAGTTAAAGAAGTCTTGTTTTCATTTGGATGATGATGCTTGTGATAGCTTTAGCTCCTGAGGGAATACTTTCCATAGCTCTGGACCAGACATCCAAAGTCTTTAACCTCCTGCACAGGGTACATCAAGGCCAAAGAGTAAACATTTTTTTTTAAGCTTTGTCTTCTTTTTCTGCCTTGAGCTTTTGCCCATCTTCTAGATCACTGGGTTTGAAAGGGAGGTGTGTGCACCCAAAGGGTTTACAAGACAATCCATGCAAGAAAATACAGTTTGTACTCTTAATAAATAATTAAATTTAAAAGGTGATTTTATCTTTAGTTTACCCTTTTTTAATTTCTATTTTGCGCATGGTTTATAATGTACATAATATATTAGAATACTATTACATGTGTATAAATTATAAATTAAAAAAAATGCATGTATTGGGGGGGTGTGCTCAAATATTTTTAGTGGTAGCGCTATACTATCAGAACAGTTTGGAGACCACTGTTCTAAATAGCAGTTCTCTCATAATACACATAGGGGTCCTGAGTTTTGATCAGTATTCATAAGTCAATGCAAAAAAACCCATAAAAATGTCAGTCAAACATACTTAGAAGAACCCCTGTTCTTGTGGAGAGCTGCTACAAGCTTGCCGTACTGCATGGATTTGCCTGGCGCCAGGAATCTCCTGCAGAAACAGAATGTAGCTACTGTCTAACCAAGAGGTGGAAGGGCTGTGCGAACAGGGCATGACAGATCTGCCAACACACGAGTCTGCTGGCCAAGCAGAGATGATTAAACAGGGCTGGCTTCATGAGTTACTGTTTGAGTATCAGCAAGAAACCCATAATTGCTCCCAAGCTACGGACAGCACAGACTATGGGTTTGTGCATTTGCACAACAGAAACTGCAGTGGATCACAAACTCATCAGACAAATTTCTGGAAGCACCACTTCTGTTTTGCTGAGGTTTATGACCCAAGAGCTGATACCATTATGTGTGTCCTTAAAAACTCAGTCACACTGCCGAAATGAGTGTGTTGATGCAGTTGGGTGACCAGCACTAAGTGCTTTGGCATTAGCACTTGGTATGAAAATGCAGTCTCCCCAGATTAAATCAAAACATTACAAGGGTGCCAACTGTAATTTTAAAATCCATTTGCATAGATGTGTCTGCAGGGCCTTTTTTTTGTTTACTCTAACATGATTAACTCAATTATGATATACACCTAATTTCTAGGAACACTTGCAAAATACACTGACAGAAAGTCAAGTAGCCACTGTGATTTAATGTCAGTAGTGCTACACCTCCATCCATTCTCTCACACGCAAAACCAATTCAATGTTTTCCAGTTTACTTACAACTTCCAGAAAAGCCTGAGTAGTTACACTGAGGTAAACCTGAAGTTTTCCTGACTAAACCAGGATTTTACAAAGCATTAGAGTTCACATGTTATCAGTATCATACAAACAAGGTGTTTTTTTTTTTTTTTTCCTGGTGAAAATAGACATGCCTTTCTGAAATACCCATTTGGTAACAATGTTCCCCACAGCAGCACAAGGCTGTTAAGATTCAGTAGATTTGGACAACAGCCTATCCATACCACAAAGAGGAGGAAGAGGAGGAAAAGAGGAAGATGTTGAGCAAGAATACTTCAGACAGGCACCACAGGTCCTAATGCTTCTGGTGCATGCTCCAGCTCCACGCCATAGTGAAGCAAACAGCCACCAATGTTTAGGCAACACTTTCCCAGGCCCTACTTAAAAGGTATCAGAGATGACCATGGACATTATTATGATTTGGAATGCAATAGTCATAAGGTCATAGACACTGGATGTTAAGAACTCATTCAGCACTCTGTGTGGACAGGGGCATGTTGGCATGGCTGAGGGCTTTGACAGTTTGGGAAAGCATACATGGCATGAAGGCAGTACAAAGGTAGTCAGTTGTGGATTCCTTCCTTTGCTTGCACTATCCTGCTTCGGGAAAACTAAAATGGAAGCATTAGGTCAGAAGATATCTGGTGAAGAAGTCAAGGATTTCAGTAAGGACAAAACTGGGCTAACTGGACATGTTAGGGCCCTGAGCCCACTCCCATCCTCCCAGGGGTTTGGCTGCCCAGGCTCAGGGCCAATTCACAGATAGTGCAGCTGGTGACCTTGGGGAAAGCTCTTCCCAAAAGAAGTGCACAGAGGCTTTGGCCAAGGCTGCTTGTCCTTCCCTTGAGATCTGCTTTGAAGTCAAGTCAAGATCTTCCCCTTGGTCCCTGTCTGAGCTACACTGCAGCTGCACTGCAGCCATGCCAGACTGACAGAAGAAAAGATTTGCATCACCATGTCTGGCATTGGCAACAGCAGAAACTGCAGCATCCTAAAATGTGTACATCAGTAATAACATTTGAGAGTTATTTAATGTTCCTGACTGACCTGGCATCTGCATCTTTGCTAACAGATGTCACACAATTTAAGGAATTTCTGTTCAAATTTAATTTTCTGAGTGATTAAAGATATCCTGCAAAAGTATTTTTAGGAATCCCCTGAATTTCCTCCAGCAAATATAATTACGGATGCTGTACAGAATTGAAAGATTAGCAAAGTGTGCCACAATAAATCAGTTTGTGTTGTTTCCTTATCTCCTCCCAAGACAGGAAGGAGGACGGTTTAATAAGCAAAATTTTCAAGTTTCACTTCTGTTCACCACTGCGTGGACCACCTCTGCGCAGCTGAGACTCTGCAGTAAGTGCTCAGTCATTAGTATCAGGAAGGATAATGGCAATAGATGCTTTCTATGAACTCTGGTAACTTAAGACAAAGACAATACCCTTGGCACATTGACAGACCTAGAAATAAGAAAGTGCATAAGAACATCTAGGAAAACAAAAGATGGATAGTAGGCTAAAAAGAGGGGGCTAAATGGTATTCCCTGATGTCAGTAGTCAGAGCATTAGGGAGAGGCTGTAACCTCACAAACACTGATCAAAGCCATGGGAAACATGCAGTTGTTTAAATATCCAGCAGAGAAGCTACATTCCCCTCCTGATTGATTAGAGTGTATCTTTCACAGCTCGTTCATTCCATGATAAAGCACATCTGTTCTAGCTGCAGATGGAAAAACAGGGTGACTGTGGAGGACCATCAAAGAAACAAAAGACATGAAATACCAAGAATGGACTACTTTTTTTCAGTCAGGTAAATGTTGAAATCCAGCTTGCTTTCACAGCTGATCTCCATTCAGAGTAGATGCCTAACCCAAAGACAGACAAAGTGATAAGCAAGATGTGAATAAGAAAAGACTAACAAGTCTTAGGCGGAAACAAGCTATGTTACTTTAAAAGAGGGCTGGGACTAAGAGGAAACACCTTCCATTTGTTTCAGCTAAACTGGCCATAGCTGTAGCCATAGGGATACAGAAAAAAATCCCTATCTCTTCTGAGCACTTGGGCCTAATGAGTGAGCAGATTTCCACCTCTTGCAGCATGCTTCACATCAGCTCTTCCAGTCCTACTTTTGAAAAAAATATAATGCTTTAGCAAAACCCGATGTCCTTTCCTCCTGGAAGAACATGAAAACACTTATCTAGAGGTAAACACATGCTCAAGTGCTTTGCTGGGAATAATCACCATCTTTCATGTAGGCTGCAGGTGACTGAGGAAGCCAACAGCAATGCTGGCCATGTGCAGGGTAAAAACAGGAAGGAAAAAATTAATAACCAAAACCAACTGTGTGAAGCTACAACTTTAAGATCAGACTAAGCAGAACTTTCCAAAAGAAGCCATACAGGTAGAAGTCATAATAGCAACAACAGCAGTGGATAAAGCACAGTCTCTTGGCAAGGATGTCTAGAAGACCCAACTTGAAAACATAAGAAAATACAAAATAAAGAGATTAGAAAAATGCCGAAAAGGAGAAGAAAACAGAAAGCAGGAGATAGGCTCTGCAATTAATCTGGCAGAGCGCAACAGTCTGCCCAAGCCAGCTGGGTGATCTGTGACAAGAGGGAGGCCACTGCATGTCCCATGGGTCTTTCAGGCAAGGTGATGATACACCCAGAGGCTGCTCTACAATTTGAACAGATATACGGACAGAGGAGGACAAGGACACCTGTCCACAGCCAGGCAGATAAAGCTCTGTTTTGTACCTAGCTTTAAGAGTAACAGAAGTCACACACACCCCAACCATGAGAAAATGTGCAAACTGGGAATGAAGGCTGAACGCCATTCTGCAATGTGAATTTCCCACAGTAATGTAAAACCAGTGTGACGCAGCCCTAAAATAGCCCATCCCTTGGCTGAAGGGCAGCAGTGCCACCCCATTTCCAGGGCTCTTTGTGCATCTGGCACCCTTTAAAGGAATAAATAGCTCAGGTTCTGGATGAGAAAATGATGGATTTAATTCTGCAAGACTAGTCACTGATATTCACCTGTTGGACCTTTTCACACTGTTTTGCTCAATAAGAAGTCTTTAACACCTCTGGATGCTTTGAAATTGTTTTACATTGCCAGAGTGATATAAAAGTATTTAGTATGAAAGAGAACTAAACCAGGCATGTGTAACAGACAAGGCACAGGCACGTCTGGGAGAGGTGTAATACTCACAGCATGTGCAGGACTAAGCCATGCACTGGCACCCAGCTCACAGACAGATGAGCTGGCAAATGACATTATTGTTCCTCCAGTTGTTTCTTACCACTCCTGTGCTGAGGGCTTCCACCCCTGCAGCTCTGCTGACAGAAGGAATTCAATGAGCGTGTGCTTCCAACAGGGCAGATGGATCAGACAACAAAGCAGGCTTAAACCAACCTTCTCACTTTGCCTGAAGCAAATCAAAGTGCTCTTAAGGAAAGCCTTTTACCAGCAGAGCTACAGCAAAGGTGGTGTAGGTGCAAACTGGCAAAATCTTCAAATGGCAGAGTTACATCTGGAACAGGCAATCTGTCCATAGCTTTACAAGTATGCACAAGCATCTTACCTGCAGAACACCTGTCCACGCGTTACATTTTATTCTGCAGCAAATACAAAGTTAACGCAATTACACTGAAAATCCCTTCACTGTGGGCCAGGTTAAGGCACGTTATCTCGTATTTGCTGTGTGTTAAGACAGTGAACAGTTATCAGATGGTTAAGTTTTAATTCATGATACCTTCCTACCCTGACAAAGGTCACAAAGTGGGATTGTGCAAAATTAAGTAATTGACCTGAAAAACGTTATGATTCGCCTTTCCAAATATTACTTAAAAGGAATTCCAAGAGGAGTAACTGCATGAACTCAATTTGAATTCAGTTTACTATAGAAACAGCTACTGACTGTAGTCTAACATTCTGCTGACACTTTACAAATGTGTGAGATACAAATTATCGAGAATTACACTTTCAAAAGCCTTCTCTAATTGTAATCTGGAAGGAAGGATTGTGACATGAATAGATAAGCCTGTGCCAGGTTGGACATAAATGAAATCTCAGCACACAAGCTTTCCCAGGGCACTCAGTGCTCCCTAGGCAGCTGAACTCATGCCACTAAATTCTACTTTGGTATGCCTACTTTAGCAGCACCTGAGCATGCAGCGTAAGTAAAACCTCAGGCTAGGGATGGCATTGAGGTTTCTGAGTCCTACCTAGTGAGCTTCAATCACTGTATTCTCTTCCTGGTACTTGCTCTGTGGAGCAGCAGAGCAAAGTGACAGCTTATACTATTTATTTTCTGCTATGATCTATTTTTCCACTTTTGGAATATCAGAACAAATATATGTTTGTTCCTGCCTCAGTAACAAGGCTCTGATTCTGACACAGACACTTTGTTGTGTGGTCCACACAGCAGATCAGCCTCTTCTCCTGAATAATGCTTTTGCCTGAGAGACAGAAGAGCCTCCTCCCAACGCTCAACTTCTAGCTTCCAAAATCCCTCAACACACAGGAGCATTTGAACTGAAGCCTTCATATGCCCAGGAATACAGATCTCCAGTAACAAACTTCAGTAAGTGAAACTTGAACTCTCTTTGAAACCAATCTTGAACCTTACTGTTCAAACGTCTATTGCAGAGGTGTGCTCTAGGGTACAGGACCACAACCCATTGGTTTCAGAAGCTGTTTTGGAAGAGCTCCATCATGAATATGTTTCTTAGGTCACAGCAGGAATTTCGGGACACAAATCTTTCTGGGTATAATGTGCTGCTAGTATCAGGAGCATTTTTCTAAAAATGCTATGATCGGTATACACTGGGACTGCACGAATGTCTCTCATGGCATGATCAACTTCTCACTCATTTCTGTAAGGGTTAGATCAGAATTTAAATACTCTCCTTAGCTGCAAGAAAAGGAGACACTGGATGTGCATAACAAGCTCACTACCCCTACGGGTAACACAGTGTCCCTAATCAGCAGGGTACTCTACATTAGGCATCATCTCAGTATGAGAATTTAATCCTCAGAGTCTTGCACAAAGGGTTTGATTATCTGAAAGCAAAATATCCTACTCTTTGTGTAGGAGCTTGAAATTTGTTCACTGAAATCCTAATTCAGCGGAATATATAAATGCACGTTTACATGTTTTGTTAGAATGGGCATTAAGTGGTATTAAATATGGAATTTATCAATGATGACATTCACCCTCACAGGAGTTTTATAAACCATTCTCCCCAGATACATATGCAGGTGGAATGATAAAGAGGATTTTATGCCATGTTTGCTCCCTTTCACAGCATAATGTTCATTTACTTGTGTTTAAATATAATTTTTGATCCTGGAAAACAAAACTAAGTGGTAAGTGATGCCTTCCTAGGGTGCGTGCCCTGCACAACGTACTCCCAGTACTGGCAACTGCACAGTTTAGATTTGGGTTAGTCTAGATTTGAAGCAAAATGGTACACTGGAGCAGTGCATGTATCATGATGCATCAATTATTAACTCTGCTATCTGGTGTGAGGCACTGATTTTTCATTTGAGACAGCCAAATCAGTTTATGATTCTTTCCCAGTGAACAGTGGGAGGTTTTTATGTTTTTCTGTAACACAGCAGAAAGAGGCAGAAACAGCCAAAAGAGTATCAGAGAAATGAATCTGCATGTTGTATCTGTATAATTTATTCAGGCTGAATAAAACAGCATCTGCTACCTACAGGATGAGGATGGTTAACCGCTATGGGTGAAAAAGGTATAATAAAAAATTGCCATGAGGTGTACATCAATGATTATTTTTCAGTTATGTGAAATGTAGCAACGTGGGTTTGACAGGGGGACGGAAGACCAGTTGAAGAAACAGCAAATTAACGTTTCTGCAAAATAACTGCATTTTTATTACAGCATCTCAAGAGGCTTTTTTAAACATTTATTCCCATCATGAATACAATATAAAGCCTCACTTGCAACTAATCAGTCTGAAAACAATTTCTGCAGTGAAGATCAAGTGGTTTTAAAAGTTTTGTTACACAAAAGTTAAGACACTCAGTAAAATGGAATTATTAAATAGACCAATACAACCTAAGTTCTGACACAAAAGAGCTATGCTGATTACAGACCGGTTAAATGAGGCAGTCATTCGGCTCAGTTCCCTTCCCTGAGTGCACTGCACAGCAGTGGAATCCCTGCTAGCAAACTGACAAAGCAAAACTCTCAACAGATGATTTGGGAGGAGCTTCACAGATCTTCA
Source organism: Forpus xanthops (assembly GCA_032466535.1). NCBI lineage: Eukaryota > Metazoa > Chordata > Aves > Psittaciformes > Psittacidae > Forpus > Forpus xanthops. The sequence goes on from JASSUY010038875.1 coordinate 31,666, forward strand.
CAGCCAACATCCCAGAAGATCCTGAGACATTGTCCCTGATCAACCTACTGTCACTTTAAAGTTGACCCTGAGTGAACTCTGGAGGCTTCCTCCAATCTAAATTACTTTATGATTCTGCATTGATCTGTTAGCACTCTGGATTATCTGCTGCAATGAAATAACATTTCTCTGCACTCCAAGATAGGGACCTATAGCTCGTTAGCCTACCATTCCTCTCAAGAATCTTATCCCACCTCATTTCTGGATGTCCACTGGGTAGGTGTGAAACACACCAATCCTGGGTGCAGGGTATGTTCCTTGAGATCACAGGTAATCCGCTCTGTAAATGTGAATCCCAGTAGGGATCCTTAATGTGACCTTCCTGTATACACTTGCTGCAATCTGTACTAGTTTAAACATACGGTGATAAACAACCTACAAACATTTCTTAAAAGCAATATAAAACCGGTAAGAAATTCTGATGTAGGTAAGAGCTGAGTCAACTATCAAACAAGAAGCAAGTGCCTCAGGAATGTAAAACCACTGATACCTCACAAAGCTCAAAGGTTTATGAAATATGGGTCTGTTTTGTATTTTAGGGAGACTACGCTGTGGGAACCCTTTGCTTTGATGGACCCAGATCTGAATTGCTATCTCCATCCTGTGCCCCAGTGAGGCACAGCAAATTTCAAAAATCTTCCTTCTCCCAGCACTTCCCTGCCCCCTCACCTAAATTTACACCATCTTTACTCTTCTGCCTTTCACAGTCTGTATTTCACTGTGAGAGATTCTTCCCTCCTCTCTCCCCCAGAATTTTAGAAAAGATTTCCTTAATCTTTCCAGAATATCAATTCATTTTCTATCAAAGGTCTCCTATTCCCAAGTATTTTTAGGAAGGAGGAAAGCATTCTCCTTTACAGCATTTATAGTATTTTTGTAAATTCCTCTCCAAAGTTTAAGCCAAAGTCAGCTCTCCCAGACCCCTACATGTATTCCCAGGCCGAGACACAGAGGTGTGTAATTTTTCACTCATGAATGCAGCATGTACCTGCATTACAGGACAGGGACACCACCTCACTTTATCTGGAGGACTCCATGGCCCTCTCTGGCATCATTTGTTGCCTGTCGTCCGGGCTCTGGCTGGGATGGAGTCAGTTTTCCTCACAGCAAGGCTGAACGGGCTGTGACTGCTAGCACAGCACCGAGGCCTTTGCTGTTTCTTACAGTGCACAGACTGCGAGCACCAAAAAGGTTGGGAGGTGATGCAACTGTGCAGATGACCTGAACCAAAAGAGCGGTTCCATGGTGTGTAACATCTGCAGCAGCACTGGGAGAAGGGGATTTAGGGAAATCAGTCATCTTTTCCTCAGGAACCGGCTGGACATCAGCCCGCCCGTGTGAGGCGCAGAGTGACTGCCTTAGGACGGCTCTCCCATTTTCCTTCGTCCTCCTCCCCGTTCCTCACTCATTAACCGTTGATGCAGGCGTCTCCCTGCTGCTCCTCTCGCCTTCCCCGAACGAGGCCGAGGGCCGCGGGAGAGCGGCGCAGGGCCACCACCGCTCCCGTCCGCCCGTTATCGGCCGCGCCTCGAGCCTTCGCCCGGCGGAGGGACCCGCCCCGACGGCACGTGCGGGCTGCGCGCGCCGCTCCTAACGGTACCGCTGAGCCGCGCTTCCCGCCTGCCAGCACCGAGACACCGCCGCCGCTCACCCCCGGGAACCCGCGGACGGGCCCACGCTGCGCTTGCGCGGGGGAGAGGAGCGGGGGCTGCGGCTCCGCTGTGGGAGGGGAGGGCCGATGTCGGCCCCTGCTCCCCCCCCCCACCATCCGCCGAGCGGTGGGCGGGGCCGGCGCGCGGGCGGTGCAGGGTCGTGTGACGCGGCCCATGTGTGGCGCCCTCCCCGCCGGTCCCCCGCTCGCGCTCCCCCTCCCCTGCGGCGGCTCTCCCGGTGCATTGTGGGAGCAGCCCGGTGTTCATTTGCCATTCGACCCGATCCGGGGCTCGTAGGGACGGAAGCGTCGCCGAGCGGGATCCATTGTGGGCAGCCTGCGGTAGCGATCTAGGCCGGGGCGGGGGGGGACGCGGCCGGACTCTTTTTCTCGCGGCCGCCACCCCCGCCCTTCCCGCACGGCAGCCGGCGCCTTCTTCCCCCGTTCCCGCGGGCAGAGCCCTCGGCCGGGCGGGGAGCGGCGGGGC
>JASSUY010038876.1:0-41642 GCA_032466535.1 Forpus xanthops
GCGGCGGCGGCGGCGGCGATGGCCCCGCGCTCCCCGCGCACATGGAGCCACACCGGGGACCCCGGCTCAAGCCGCGCTCGGGAGAGCGGCTGACAATGGGAGCGCAGGGAAGCTCAACCCCCCCTTCCCCCCGCTGTCACACCGCACATGCAGAGAGAAAGGAGGGGGAAAGAAAAAAGGAAAGACATCGCGGCAAGGATGAGAGGAGAGAACAGAAACCTCCACCTAGCCCGGGAAAGGCACGGAGCTATATGTTTCACGAGCTGTTTGTCTCCAGGTTCTGGTGTGTTTTTTTGTTTTGTTGTTTTTTTTTCTTTTTTTTTTTTTTTTTTTTTTGGGGGGGGGGATTAATTTCTTTTTACGGTTCTAATTAAAAGATGTACCTCCCCCATTAAAAACAACAACAGCACGACACAACAATGTTGCTACCCACATAAATAACATCTTCTGCCCATAACGTAATCCTCTTCGGGTTGCTCCTGGTTAAAAACAAGTAACAAAGTCTTCCATCAGCATAACTTTACCACCGAAGCTTTTAAAGCCTTGTTAGGGAAGGTTGCGCTAAACCTCCAGCCCTCCCCACCTCCTGCACTACTCCAATTCAGCAAGAGAAATTCCTAGTAAAGCCCACTTCAACAATCAATTCAAGATATGTAGAGGTCTGGAGGGGCTTATAAATTACACCGGAGTATTCTCTGAAGTGTTCTTATGAGTTAAAAACGCCCCAAACCTTGGAATTTCCAGGGCTCTGTGATTGTTTTAATCTTATACTTTTATGCCATGGAACTAGGTAATGATTTTTGTTTGTTTAAACAAAAGGACACACAAAATCCCAAGTGGTATGTAAATGTTAAGGAGCTGTAAATATAAACATATAAGCAGACTGAAGCACCCCCCCCTACACGTCTGAACAATCCCCTTCTAGTGAGTGATGGTTTATTAAATTTTCCATGCTGTGCTGAATATCAATTTAATGTGCATTTTGGAATGTAATGTCTTACACAGATATGCACCCCATATTACATTCCTAATGCAATATTAACAGAAATGCTGGCAATCAACCTTTATGAAACATTGACATCATCAAAGAAGTGTGATGACCCTGCTTTATTTTGTACTTGTCCAGAATATAGAGTCTGTGGTGCTTTATGGTGACAGAGACTATGGTATTTCAGTGAGATCTCTTCTTTATACCACTGTTCTCTAAGGGTTAAAAACCAGTTATCTAGTCCCACCGATGGTGATCACACCACACTGTATTTCACAGATCAGAGTCCCTTTTCTGTGTTCAGATTTAACTGCTCAACTAGCATCTAGGAAATAGTCTTAACTTTCAAACTGAAGTTCATAGTTGAAAATGCGGGTGTCAGTATGGTTCTAATTAAAACGTAGAGACTCTTGCAGAGCAAGGCTTGGTGCTGTGGTAAGGCGGGGGCTAAAATTCTGTCACTGCTGCTTTCATTGCTTAATATGCACACACCAGTGAAAAAGAAGGGGCTTTTACCCTCTCCTCTTTAACAAATTCTTTTACTTCCTGAGCTTAATTCATTAATCCCTTGTCATTGTATCTGCCAGATTCAGCAATTCTATTGATCAGCAGCATTGTTAAGAAAACAAAATAAAAAAAAATAATGTTGATTTTAGTCATTCCCACACTTGTTATCCTGTTATTTCATGCTCCGGGCAGTGGATTAGAGCTCCAAAATGACAAGAGACGCCTGTCTGTTTTCCATGGATTACTTGCTACAGACATTCACTCTGCAAAAGAATTCTTGTCACTTTGAGATTATTTGGGGAATTGGCCTAATGAATTATCCTTTTGTATTGAGCAAACAATTAGAAACAAAACACAAAAGTTGCACCATATTCAGGACCTTATAAAGCACATCATTTTACAATGATATTACACACAATTTACTTCTAGTTGCTTAAGGAAGGCACAACTACTTTTTTCTTATAAGGAAAAGGGAGTATGAAGCTAGAATCCTATCTTTATCATGTAGAATGAATGTGTAACACTCCAGACTATTGTACAGCAACCAAATAAAGAAATCACTGTCCCCAGTTAATATACCTTTTGCCCAGAAAGCATATGGATTAGATACAACGAGTACTAACCTATCCAAGATTGCATCTGGGAGATAAAATGCAGTATCATTTTAGCAGAAAGGAGAGATGCTTTTTGCATCCTTCATATGAGGGACCACTTAGCTTTTGCCTTCCTCTGTGGGATATGCCAGTCTAAAGACACAGAGAATGGTAAAAACTCATCCTGTGGGTTGTCCTTCTGCTATTTAGCACTCAGTAGTGCTAATCAGCTAGTCAGGAGAGCATATGCTATATCCCCTTAAAAGGAGAGGGGCAATGGCAGCACTTCAGTGGTGCTTGAAGAAGCTTTGTATCTCAAAGGCACCCATTGCCATATGTTGCTTCTGCCAAGGCAAAACTGGGCTTTACTTGGAAGGAATGATTTGGCCAATGCTCCTATGGCCAGTGCCAGAAATGTCAGCTCTGGGAATTTAGGGTGGGCAACATCTCACTTTCAAATAACAATCCATTCACCTTTTTTCTTTGGTCTTTTGAAAGTGATCTAGCTGCTGAGTTTAGAGAGAGGGAAAAAGTAAAATCCAGACTCTTCTCAGTTTTTCAGACAATACTCTGAAGAAAAGAAGACCACAGTTACTGGCTTAATTATTCCATCATTGCTCAGCAAGTTCAAAAGGAACAACAGTTCTGCATCTTTTCACATATTTGTTGCAGGTTTTGTTTTTATTTTCTGTAAGGGCATTTATATGACATTCTATATAGTGTTTTATGTCTCAAAACCCAGATATAGGCACTTGTGGACTCTGTTTAACATTTCTGGTCTCATGCTGTGTGGCATTATGATTTGGAGTTTTTTATGCCACCTTTCAATATGTGCAGCAACTTCACATTGATAGATCCTACAAAAAGTTATACTTGGATCTGTCTGGGCTTTCACTGTTGAACCATCCATGCAGAATTACTCTTTCAATGACAAGCTGGCATCATTTGGAATTTCTCATTATTGTATTCCTTGACTCATTACTTCAAACCTTTCTGCTTCTGCTGTGACTTTTATACTTAGAAGCTCTTGAAAGCTTAACTGCTCTAAGAAAGTCTTTAGTGTGCTTTAAAAAAGTACTTATGTTTTCAGAATAATTTCCTGTGTTTTAGATGAGTCATTGCTTGTTTACATTGATGCGATCAGGTCCTTCTCAGAACTCTGCAGGAATTACCAGTATCCTTTTCTGATATGCAGTACTAATACAGTAATTTTTGAAGGAAAGAATTTTTGGCTTGCATGTGGAATTTCTGGTTAAAATCAGAAAAAGAAAAAAAACCTCTCACAATCTATATGTGATTGCTAAAGACCTCCCTGGGGAATACACTCCTGTGGAAATGTAAAATCTTAACTTGGATACACTCTGTTATTTTCTTCCATAGCAGGTGAATTGCTTGATAAGCAGAATATTTACAGTTCTGTGAAAGGTCCCTTTGAAATTGCTCCTGCTGTATACTTAATGATACTTATAATGTGCTTTAGAATAATTGAATAATTATTGGCCAAAAAGGAGTCTCAGTCTACAGCCCAATTATAAATGCATTTGTCACAAGGTGTGTGAGCGACTCAGGATGCAGTTTCACAACATACTGACTTCAGAAGCAAAATCCCATTTAAGTATATCCAGGTACCATCTACCACATTTTGCTTTTATGTCACCGACTGTCACTCTCTTATTTGGGACACTACAAACTTTTTGAAGGGGCATACTAGAAGCATGGTGAAAAAGAATGTTTAAAAATAATCCTCATGGAGGGGGGGTATTTTACACACAGATGCAGTGTATGCACCAGCTAATGGAGTAGAAAGAATTGTGAACTGGCACTGGGGAACAGCAGCAATGAACAGGAGCTTCAGATGTTTGCCTCACTTCTGAAGGCAACATGTCATGAAGCTCTACCTTCAGGTTCAAGCCCTTTGCCTCATTCAGAGAGGAATCTAAATCTGAAATCTATTTTGCATAAAACTTAATGCTGACATGATTGCTCTTCTCTGGAAGAAAGCCTACACAGTGAAGAAAAAATGCTTCTGATATCCAGTCCTGCTGAAATGGATAACAGCTATAATTTTTACAGTGTTTATGATTATCACATTAGCTCAAGAGGTTATAAATAGCTGCTACCACCTGGATTTTAAAGGATTCAAAATTCTGTTAAATGGTACTTTTTAAGTTCTGAAGCCATCAGAGAGCAAAGTTACTTAAAAATGCATCAGCAAAAAGGGAGTAGAAAGTGTAGAGTTTAACATTTTATCAAACTGGAGCTGCCAAAATCATGGGTTTGAATATAGATCTGGAAATGTTCTTGCTGTTGGAAGTCTAGACATGTCTTCCCCCAGAGCTCCCATGGGCTACGTTGCATTTGGTAACCTTATTCACATCTCCTGAATCTACATGAATCCATAACATTTCTTATTGTCACATGTGACTGGATTGCTAACTACACCAGATAGTATCTGCGTTCTTTCAGTAACACTGCATCTTACCATCTTGTCACAATCAACGTTTCTTTCATTTCTCAAGACTAATGAGACTGTACTGTATGTAATGCTTGTACTTTTGGCAGTATAATGGGATCTGTATCAGTATGACGTGTTTTATTCACAGTGCTTTCAGGTCTATTAAACACTTCATCAAATTCTTCAAAAATAGTCTTTGCATCCTGTTCTGTAGACAGGTTATATGCCTGTCTGAACAGCATTTTCAGATTGCTCTTCAAACCTAAACAAACCTTTTCTGTCCCCTTGGTCTCCACTGCCAAATGTGTCACAGGCAAATGTGTGCCAACTGTGATAACCAGAGCCATGGTAAGAAACCCACCTGTATAGCTCAGTGCCAGGCATCTGACATTAATAAGAGTTACGCAAAGCTTATTTTCCTCAACTCCTGGTATGGGTCAGTAGCTTCCGTTTCAATGGATTAGCTCTGGGGTACTCATCCAAATTGAACAAAACTTTCAAGTCTATTAAGTTTCAAGTACAGAGACTTCCGTCCCTCTGATTGCTTACGTTTATTGGCTGTTGGGACTTCACTGAGGAAATACTGGCAAGGACATATGTTTTTTTTACAGGAGATGAGGGAAATGCAAAGAAATATTTCATGTTCTAATTCTTCAGAGAAAAGCCAATTAAAGAAAAAAATCATTATAAAGGGGAAAGCAAAGCAACAGCAGCCATGAAACTTTTGGCTCCTTAAATCCTATTCCAGGCCTGATGTGTTGAACTTTATTGAAGGAAGTCTAATCAAGTCAGAAGGTCTCCCCTCAAATGACTGGCTGCAGATTGACTTGCTCCTCTAATCCACCAGATTTAATGGTTGGTGGATGTCTGAAAAGATATATAATAAACTGTGCCTGTCCTTTTCCTCGCTGCTGGTTGAAGAGCCAAGTTGCAAGGTGTATTACACATAAATGCATTACAGATTCAGTTACTTTAGCATTCAAAACCAATTTGGCTTTTATCATCCATATTTTTTCAATATTGGAACAATTGATGATGCATAAAATATTTTACTGCACAAAACCCAAGGAACCGCTATGTTGCAGAAGAATAAGACATAGATAAATATCGAAATAGGGTTTTCAGGATTTCCTGCTTGTCTTTGAAAGTCCTTTTACATTCCAATTTGCATCTTTAGACCCCTGTATACATTTCAAGGTCTGATCCTAAGGGATTTACTCAGGGCCACACACTAAGACAGTAACATGACAAGAAATTGATCCTGGCTTCTCACATACTGTGCCAACAGTCACATCCTTACCTCTTCATTTGTCATAGTATGCAAGTCATTCCTGTCAGCCCTAGAAGTCCCTCTTTATCACTCCGTATACAGAAAATCACCAGTTCTATTGCATCTGGGGATCATCATGGCCAACCTTTTGGCCCGCCACAATTTTGCTTAGTAAACTTTTACTGCCAACTGTCAAAGACTTGAAAGACACAACAGTATCTTGTGTACCACCCATTCATCGCAGGCTTTTAAACACTCCAGGTGAACTGCAGCAAAACAAAAGCTGAAAGCGTATGCAGTATCTGCTGCAATTATTGTTCTTTTCTGGACCTTTCTGCATCTTTCACTGTTGTGTTTTTGGGTTTTTTTATTATTATTATTTTTTTAATTCGTTCTTCTTTATTTTTTCCTTTTTCTTCTTGCGTTGAGTAGTTCATTAGTGTATGACAAATACATAAGACCAAGAAAATCATAAAACTGGCTGTCATCTTCATGCATCTGCCCTATTTGGCCTTCTAGACTGAAAAAAATTTTTAATGAGGATGTTTTTTTCATAGATGAATTCCAAATCTGACTCTGTTGAATAAAATGTGTGGGTGCAAATCGCCTTTGGAAGATCAAACAGTAACACACAAAACGTAGGGGCTAAAGAGTCAGCTTATGGCTTCTGATGCCAAAACACATAGCTATTTAATCACTACTTAGATAGCCTGTGGAAACCGGGAATGGTAGGTAAACTGTGATAGCTTAGAAAAACTTGGTTGAACTTTCAATAATTTGACCTCTGTGAATGCTTTTAGAGTCAGCAATATGTAGAAGCGTGTGCTAGAAGAGAAGGGGGGAATTCAAAGAAAAACAGCTCTAAGAAAGCATTAAGTAACTCTCTCTTTTCCTCCCTGAATCCCCAGTGAATAGGGATTTCAGAGGGGAGGGGAACTTTATCCCTTCTCTTTATTGAATTTGTAACTATTTCAGAAAAGCTTTCCCTACATTATATTCATATTTGTTTCTCTGACATTGGAATTCATGATATTTTAGGCAGGTAAATATAGACACAGTAAAGAAAGATTTCTTCTGTCTCCTGAAGTGTTGAAATATGAAACAAAGTTAGGATGGAGCTGTACCAGTCAGTCACATAAATCTCGTCTGGAGACTGAAGCGTAGGTTGAACGCATGCACACACATACACCATTAGAGCAATTTTCTAGGAAAATAACTGAAAACCCAGCCCGTTTTCAGTTTCTCAGGCATTCTAGAAATACTTCAAATACTTTCCTACTTTGACATTTGTATGTGCACACAGAAAGCATAACTACAGAGAGCATCAGATAATAAAACACACATCTCTGAGTGTGCATTTTTTCCACCAAGCTCGTGGGCTTGGTGAAAGTGCAGTAAAACCTAACAGTTTCAGTCCATTTCCCCTCTTTTCTTTTGTCTCCAAATAAGATATGAAGCAGCAGCCTCAGAGCTCAGAGTTCCCTGGAGCAGCTCACCCAGTGACTGAGGACTATTGGCAGTGGTAAAGGTGGTAAAAGTAGTAAAGGAAGCATATGGTCAGTTGTGGGAAGGAGAGCTGCGCCATGGCATCCTGACACTCTGCTGGAGATCATATGATAATGGAGATCTGCTGACACTGTATAATATCTTTCTTCTCTCCTTCCCAATTCCCTATACCTGAGGAAAAGGAAAGACAAAGAAGCTGGTATTGCCAGTAAATATTTCTCACAACTATGGAAATTCTCAATTCTGGATCAGAATTAGCTACTTAGCAACACCTTAGTGATTTGTGATCAGACTAGGAAGGAAAAAATTCATATACTAATAAGACAGGTATTCTGTACAGGCCAAATAGTTTAAAAAAAAACCATACTTTATGTTATAACAAAATATTAATGGAAAAAGGTTGGGCTCATGCATGCACACTCTTTATCTATCTGTATGCATTCACTTAGAGACAATACATGCTGTATATGGATTGTATAACATAAATTATCATAATTAGCTATCTTCATTTTCCCTGGCATTTCACACTATCTCACAGATGGATCCCTCAGGTTTTCTTTTTTGTTGTTGTTTTTCCTTACTGTTTAAAGCTTACAAGCATCATGTACCAGTTCCATGAATCTCTCAGCCAAATTTCAGAGTATTTCTTGAAGCTTTACATAACAATCTTATAAACTATAAATAAATGTATATGAAGGTTGCTTTTCTCCCCCCCCCCCCTTTTTTTTTTCATGTTTGTCTCTACCTTCAAGTGAAACAGAACAAGAATATGTTCATAAAGTCGAAAATCCCATTGTTTATGCTGATTGGCACAGACTAGGCAGTGAGGGGGAAAAAACAAGGCATCTGTTGAATACAAATGAAGACAGCAGGTTGGTGTGTACTTAGGTTCTGAAGTTACTTGTCATTTGCTTTTAGTGGCTGAAACCTCACTTTCTTCCTCCATCCTCTCCTCCCCCTGCCACGGGACAAAGTTATGGGAAACAAGGTGACCTCACATGAAATTGCAAAAGCTGGTGCACAGGAGCTCAGTCATTTGAAGCAGTGTTCCCCCTCAGTCCTAAGTTTATCAATGATGACTTTATTCTAAGCACTCCCTTTTAGCTGCTGTTAAAGAGCCTTGAAACTCCTTGCATGATGTTGCTAATGACAGGGAACAGTGTGCCAAAGCCTAGAATTAGTGTCTTTAAAGGGTTTATTGTGATGGCAAAACCAACTGTTAGGAGAGCTCCCTTGTACCCAAAAGGTCTATATTGGGCTTCCGCAAAGGCGGGGGGTGGGGGTAGGGGGTTAACCATAAATTGTGAAAATTGGAAGGAGAAGAAGAGGAAAAAAAACAGCACCCCAGACTTCAGACAAATCTTGCTCTTCATTTTTCTTCCAAGGTGTTGAACGATACATGATGTCATATGATGTGTGGTAATTCCCCCTTCTCTGTTTTGAGGAGAATAAATGGGTTCTATTTCTGAGAAAATTTATTAAAGCCAAATTTTACTGTCAGTTACCCTGGGTCAATCCCAAGCAGCAATTCAAATGCAATTCCTCTGGATTCATGCTGATGTAACAGAGAAGAGAATGTGGTGCTTGAAAAAGCAGCTGTCACCTTATGGAAAACTTTAGGAAATATCTTATTTGGAAAGAAGTGTTTCTCTGTGCAGTGTATTTCCCTGTACTTCTTTTTTCTCATTTTTTTTTTATCTGAAGAGAGTTCTCTAAAACAGAATCACTGTTGTTTCTTAAAAGAATCTATCTGCTTCTGCACTTATTCCCCACCTGCCATCGTAATCCTCTGTTTGTGACATAATAATCATTTTTAGAATGACCAACTGTGATAGTACAAGCTGGGCTTAAAATCTGATCCGAAAAATGCATTTTACTCTGATATCTTACACAATGTCATATCAGCTTTCAGCCCAAGAGATAATAATTTCAACCAAGTGACAACAATTAAGTTTTCATACAAGGGAGTGGTACGCTTGATACAACTCTCTAGAGATAATTCCCTCTGGAGTTTTCAGTTTTATGACTTGACCTTTAAAAATATTTCCACTCTCTACCCAATGCTTGGTAATCCATGTCTAATGATTTTGCTGAAGTAGAAAACATTATGTATACTATTCAGTCCAGTTTCCCACAGGAGTTAAAAGTCACAACAAGCAGAAGCTTAAGAAAAAGAAAATCAAATGTAAATATATTTCTCATGAATTCTGCGATGAATTTCAGATACCATAACGATTTATGAGAATAACCTGAAAAGCAACATCCTTTCTGACAAGTGCTGATTGAGTACCCTTCTAAATTTTGCAGTCTTATGTTTGAGGATACAGTTTCATCCGTATTTTTGCTCTGAAATTCAGTGGTTTCTCTGTTCATCCTACCATCTTTGGCAGCTTTAGCTAGAGTTATTCATAGGTTTCAAATTATGCACATGTTTTGCTGGATCAGCGCCCATATGTCTTGAAATTTTGCTATGTGTAGGACAGCCAGCACAATCCAGAATCAGGGAGTGCCGATTTTTGTTCTTCAATGCACTTCAAACTTTAAGGAAGGACCTCTGGGAAAAAATAAGAATTTAGGGAAGCAGATTATCAGATGCTGTGCAGCCTGAACCTTCTGTTCTTGACAGCTAAAAACATTTGGAAAATGTCGGACTATGCCTAAACTTAAGCCTGGTGACTAACTCAGCTGAATGCAGGACCAAGATTTTCAGAGTCTCAAAGTTTCATGGTAAAGTAGACCATTATATTGAACTGTAAATTAACAAGCAGGTTGAAAAAATAAACTAATATTTTGTGGATATTCTCTATAGCAATTGCTATTTTAAAGTAATAATCTCCCATTAATGAGCTCCCACCTTTCTACAGGTTTAGTTTTCCTAAATCAAGAGAACTCTAGCTGGTGAAGGACTTACTTTCCTCTTAGAAAAAGTCCTGCTATGGTAAAATGTTCCATCTGGAGTGCCCAGCTATAGAACTGTTAATTTCTCTATGCTATCATGTTTTTCAAAGCCATGTGCACACAAGATGAGTCTTTTATACCATAAGATGAATCTCTGATGACATGAATTAGTATATAGCATGTGTTGCTTTGGAAAACTTTGTTTAATACTAAACACTGGTTGATGATACTCTCCAGTAATATCACATTACAGAACTGATTATAAAAGTACCGCAACCACATCATGGATAAAATTATTATCCATTCTGGTTGCCACACCAATGCCTTACCGTGCATATCCATGCTAGATTTATTGACCGCAAATTATTGTATATGTGAAATAAATTAGTTGGAGAAAGAAGCATATCTTTATGGCTTTCAGCACATATCCTGTGGAAACAGCATGAAAAATGCAAAACCTATTTCACTAATCTCTTCCAACATTCTGTATATGCAACAGCCACTGCCTCAAAAGCCATATTTCTCCACTGATCACGTTTTCAAGACTCCCAAACAAAACTTTCAGACAACAGTTTGATAGAGACTGTTAACTTGTTTGCTTACTTATACATGTCTTTTTTTTTCCAATCTATTATACAGTTCAATTACTGGAAAGGATAAGTTTGAGATGGTTACTGTTTTATTGCATGAAATTGATCTGGGCTCCAGCCAAACACAAGTCTCATTCTCATTAATATGGAGACATTCAGATGAAAATTAAGACTCTTCTAATGAAATATATTGGAGGATTAAGTTACAAGTGGCAGGCCACATTACCTTATTTATCTAGCTGTGCTTGCATGACTTGCTAGGCCAGCAGTTATGACAAACGTTCTTTGCGCAAGCTATTTTCAAGGCTATTTCCATTAAAAGTAACATGATTGAGTACACTGCTTTGCTCATAGTTGAGATATGCTTCAATGTTTATATCAAACCAATTAAACTGTGTTGTTTTAAAGCAATAAAAATGTTTCTTTAATTGCCACATGTTCTTCTTTGCCATTTTCAAGTCTGGAGATGAGGAAATAGTTTGCAAGCTTTCTGTGCACGCTATTTCATCCTCATGCATTTGACCTTTTAATTTTAACTTGCATTGATTTGTATGATAAAATATTCTAGATCTTTGTGTGTGTGTGTAATTGTACTGCTTTCCAACCTTTTTGTAAAGTTTAGAATAAAGATATCTAAAGTGATATTATTATTGTTGCTGTTATTATTGTTATTTCATGCATTTTTCTTGCTTACGCATTATCACACGTTACAGGAAAAATAACTGAGCAGCTAAGTTAAAACACTGCAGTTGCACACAATCACATCATTAACATACTCTTGCTGGCAGTTGAAAAATGTGTTATATAGCACTCTTTGACACATCTGCTCTTGTGCAATATGTACCATCATCTTCATAAGCATGTATTAATTCTGAGTGTCTCCATCTGAACCAAATTAAAAGGGCCTGAACTTAAAATACTGGGCATCCTGAGACATGTCTTTTATAGAATGTTATGTTTGGAGGCAAGCAAATTTAGCTACCACTTCTGGAAACCTCTTGGAAAACATTATTGTGGGTTTAAAGCTAGGGAATTAAACTATATAAAATTCTGAGCTATTTGGTCTCTGTGTGCAAGTGGAAAAATAAGAAAGTGTCTTCTATTCAATACCTGAAATTACAGTGAACAAAGCTTTTCTCTATAGGCTTCTGGTGTCTTATGTGTAGCATTTTCCTTTGCATTCGTATAAGCTAGAGTACCAAAGTTCTATTCAAAGCTGGTTTAATGAAGAAGGAAAACTTGGAAAGATTTAGTGCATTAAGTTACCTGCAAGGCCATCAGAAGTTTGTTCACACTAAGTGGTGTGTATCAAGTCCCTTTGAGCATCGGGTTTTAATGGTACTAATGTTACCTGCCTAGAAACAGCTCTGGATGTATGAAAACAGCCTGGGGAGCAGAACAAGTAGATTAGCACCTAGATAGTTAAAAATATTTTTTTTTATGAAATATGAAGCATCTGAGGACTACTCAGCAGACTGTGTATTTTGGGGCTCAGGATGTAAGGCTTGTACATAAGACTGTGTAGCCCTTAGTTGTTATGCATCATCTTGACTGTGTGAACACTTAGCTGATATAGTTCATGCATGATAAAAATGTGTCAGTTCACACCTCTGCCAGCAATGCAAAAAGGATGTATGATGGGCTGCAGTTCTTGTCCCTCCATTGCAGAGTAACTCCATTCACTGCTGAAGCCCTACTCAGTGCAGCACACCACAGGAACAGTTTGTCTAGCATTGAGGATTCTAGTTGGAAATCTCAGCAGAGGCAGAAGGAAAAAGAATGGAGAAAGGAATTGATGAAAATCCCCCAAACCTAATGAAATTCTCTGACTTTAGGGGATGTTTATGTGGTGGGGAAAGAAACTGAAGCTCTTCCCAGAGAACGTTGTGATTAGTAATGACATTAATGTTTGAGCTGATATTTTTACTGTGTCTCGTACATTATCTAAGAAAAAATACTTTTGAAATAGTTAAATGATGGGAGGAACAGAGATGCAAAGATGAAGAAAGCTTTCCTTGAAGTGCTATAAATTCAATCCAATGTACATATATTAGACAATTTTGTGTCTCTGAGAAGTCTCAAATTAATGGAGGAAAACACAATGTCAGTATGCATACCTGTAAAGGAGAGGGATGATGGTGATATTGTACTTCATATACACTTAGAGAGAAAGGGAGAGAAAAGAAAGAGGGCATATGCCTTTATGAGGTGTCATATATTATTTTACAAACAAGCTATGTTTGTGGGCCATATTGGACTGCAAACTCCACTTCTGTCACTGTCAAGTGTCTAGGTTTAGCCAGCAAAGACCTGATAGCAGATATCTAGTCACACAATAGTAAATGAAGGGCTTTGAACTCATTTGCTTTCATGAGATAAATAACTTTAAAGGACATAGTTAATAACATACTTGTCTTGTGCGGAAGTGGAAGAGTTGGCTGTGATCCACTTAGGACTTTGAATTTTTACTACCACAGCTAGTATCAGGTAAAAGCTGTTTTCAGGAACCAAGAAAATTATGTCTGGGAGAACAGTGGGGTTCTGCCTCCCTCGTGACAGTTGGGAGTTAGTTGAAATGCTGCAATTTAATTTTAGCAAAATATGTTAGGACACATCACAGTCAGAAAAAAGTCTTTGTTATGTGTGTGTAACCCAGAATATCAACAGTGGCTAGAACAGTACAGGTTAATGCTATAATGATGATAAATAAATAACAAGAAGTTCAACTCAGAACAGTCAATAATACGTATTACAGATCCAACGGTCAGCTAAGGAATCTGGCCAAGGCAGATGGTATTTGACATTTAAAGGCTTTTTTACTACTTCTTATGGGACAATAGTTCACACTACAAAAAATGTCATAATACTGATTGCCAAAGGAAAAACAAAAAAATTGCACAGGCATAGAGACTGTCTTACGGTGTGTACCAGAAAGTGATGCATCCACAACACAGCTTAGTGGATAGGACAAGATTTACTGTACAGTCTGCTATATCTGTGCTGCTTCTTTCTATGTATTTTAAAGAATGTCATTCTTCAGTGAGTAATAAATTCACTTTTGAAAACTATAAGCTTCACTGAATTATTTTTTATGGAGAACATTTCATATGCATCTTTTTGCCTAATTTTTAAAAGTAAAGATATTTCTCCAATGTGTCCAGGACATGAAGAGTCACTTCAGGAAAAAATACTATCTAGATTACCCCTCCCCCCTTAGTTTTCTACAGTCTATATTTCTGCTCTGTGTTTCTACTAACCACAGGTGAACAACATCCAGGTCAGGGGAGGCAGATGGTTAAAAATATCAACAATGAAGAAATCTGTTTTCTACCTATACCCATTCAAACCTGAGCTGTCTCACAACAGAGAAAATTATTTTAGCAATAATAGTAATTTAATCACCATTTTTATTAGAGAAGTCTTACAGAGTTTTGGATTAAATTCAGCCTCTAGTTACCTGTGTTTAAAATGTACATGATGCATTCTCTCTGTGACATCTTTTTAGAAGCAGACCAAAAGCCTTGTGAACCATTTGCTGATTCTATAGTGATGTCGCAAGATGGACTGCTAATTTCAGGTGGCATTTCTATATATCATCCTAATGCAATAAATAACAGTCTTTAATAATATGTATTATGGAAATCTGATTGCTTGAGAAAAAGCTGTCTTGCAGTTTTGCTCTGAAAAAACAAATGCATACTCTGTTCATTTGCTTGTGGACATGACTGAGCTATGGATATAAAAAATTGCAATGTTAGAGGGTTGATCCTATTTACACTCAGGACAAATAATGCACCTGCTATAATCAAGAGCAGTAGCTTTAATAAGGAACTGATAAAAATTATCAAAGTGGTGATAAACAGTGTCATCAACACACACACCACCCCTACCCCCTTTCATCCCCCCCAGTCCAATTACTTCTAAATTTTATGATAGAGGTAGAGGCCTCCTTCCGACCACCATGGACCTTTTGAGGCTGTCATGAATAATCTCTGTACTGCATTTAAGTATACCCAAAATCACATGAGCATAAAGGAACCACATGCAGTACTGGAGCCCCAGAGAAATCTGTAAAAAGTATGAGCTGGTACAACTGAAGAAGGTAACTGAGTAAGTAGGTAAAC
Source organism: Forpus xanthops (assembly GCA_032466535.1). Classification (NCBI taxonomy): domain Eukaryota; kingdom Metazoa; phylum Chordata; class Aves; order Psittaciformes; family Psittacidae; genus Forpus; species Forpus xanthops. The sequence continues at coordinate 14,932 of JASSUY010038876.1, forward strand.
TCCTTTAGAGTTCTTAGAGAGGAGGAGTTCTTACCTTGGCTTAACATAAAATGTTCCCATCCTACACAGTGAGACTCACAAGTCATTTGAACATATGTGTGTCTGAGCAAGAGCACAAAACTTTTGAAGGTGAGGGAGGATTTTTCAATATAAACATAGAAGCCCAACATTTTTAACTTTGGCAGAATAACCATGAGTGATATCTGAGGTCATATATTTTGATTGCCTAAGTCTTGGCTAAGGTTTTCCTCCCAACATCGTCTTGGGATAGTAAAATGAAGTTTAAAGTGAAAAGAGAGTGATTCCCCTCCACTCTTGTAAGAATAATGCCAAGCAAAGTACATTTTTCAAGAAGGTGGTATTCACAGTGCTCTCTGCCTGCTTCCCCTGGTGTTTTCTTGGGTACATGTGAATTTATGTCCCTGCCACCAGTGAGGTGATGTAGCACCAGCAGCTAAAAGATGAGCAATGATAGGACTCAATACACTGCACTCATTCTCCAGATATACTGTATACCCTTCCCAGGAATATCAGATTTATTATGCAAGTGCAGAACCAAAGCACAATGTGCCCTCATTAAAACTGTCCTTCCTGACAAAAACGGAATTATACAACACTTCTAAAATAACAATTACATTTATTACACCCATACTAAGTGAGATGACATAGAGAAAGACCTAGGAGACTTAAGGAAGGTAGAGACCTGGACCAGTGAATCACCTGGGAAACCCTTCTGGCTCAAAGACTTTTTCCAGCTTATCCAGGAAAAGAGAAAACATACAAAGGGGAGAGCAACTATATGATTTATTTCTTTAGGCTGTATGTAGCTGGTTTATATAACACAAGTTGTACATTTATGCTACAAACAATACTAAGACCTGCCCAAGTAATAGTTTTCTTTAGGAAAACAAAACATTAGACAGCTATAACCACCAACTCTGAGCTGTTGGAATTTTGAAAAGAAACAGAGAATGTGGTTCAAATCTGAATAACCATAATGCAGGTTCTGTATAATAGATGTGGAGACCTTAACACAACTAGGTATATGTATGTGCAGATTATAATACAGCTGAAGTCATCACTAAAATGCCTGATACAACAAAGTTTCTCAACTTCCTCTCAGTGCTAAATCATATGGGGATGTTTGTGATAAATCTTGCTGCCTAAGTTCAACTCTGCAAAAAAATCTAATAGCTATCATACAGAAGCTTAAATGTTTCTGAAAGTCATAGATTTATTAAAAGACACAGTAATACATAGCTGCTATGCCAGAAAGCAGAAATCTACTTTTTTTCCATGAAAGTTCTAAGATCGGCTCTGGCAGAGTCTACTTACAGTAGTGTGATTGAAAATGATCGGCAGTGGTTCATGTATCACACTAACCACAGTAACCACTAACCAAAAATGAATTTCAGTCTGCTCAAAAGGAGGCATTGACCTTGAACAATGGAAATAAGAAGCTTTGCATCATTCTTTCTAACTCTTTTTATGCCCTTTTAAAATGAGATTGGTCAGACATTATTTACTGCTATCAGAAGGGGATCTGGCAAACCATTCCAGTGTTTGAGAACCTGGAAATTATTATTTTTTAAGATATAAAATTACACTTTCAAAATGAAAAAGAAGTAGAAAATATTTAATAGTTACAGTAATACTGTTGGGGCAAGCATGCAGTGGAACAATGTCTATTACTAGATTATGGAGTTGTCAACACATGAACAAACTCATCAGATCTCAAGTTAGATGTGGACTGAGATTTCTAGAGCTACATCTGAGATAACATGGCAGAAAGTCATAGGAGTTACTAGCATGGAGTGGTAGGATCAGGATTTTCACAGAGCTTTTCAAAGGAGACTATTCAGTCCTAAAGGGGCATTATTTAATGGAAACAACCTGGCAATTGCTCAGGTGTTACAGGAATATATATATTCAAGAGGATATGTAAAAGTCATTTCATAGTCCTAAAACACCTTAGAGGAAGGGCAAAAATGTTTTATACAACCTAAAGTGAAAAGTGAAGTAAAGAACATTGGCAAGGATTACCACACAAGCCAAAACAAAGTGAAAGAGTGATAAAATCATGCTAATGATAAAGGAAAATCAGCACCTTGACAGAAAGCAGACATAGATTATATTGTTTAAATTGGCAAGGAGAAAATGCTTGTGTTACTATATAATGCTGACTCACTGAAGATGACTTTAGCAGAAAATACCAAAGCTAAACCTGTAGCTGCATGTGCTAAATCTTTTTTTTGCTAAAGAAGATGTATATCTAACAGAAACCTGTTGTATCATAAAGTCTTCCACAGAGTAGCTAGTGTTATTTTAAGCAGTTTTAGTGTAGGGTTAGAATGCAATCATTAATTGATACTCTCCCTAACATTACAGGCAAGAAAATAGTGCTAAAATTAAAAAAAAAAAACAAAAAAAAAAAAAAAAACAAAAAAAAAAACTAAACAAAAGGTAACAAACAAAACCTTATAAAAAACTGTGGGATCACACTTCTAATGATAAATGGCAAGCATGACTGACTGTGGAGTGCTACCAATGAATCTAACATGGGGTGCTACTTGTTCCACAGAGAATAGAAAACATCGAAACATTAATAGGATGTCAGGCCCAACACTGAAATTAAAGAGACAGGAGAAAAAAAAAAATAAAAAAAACCAACCAACTTATTTTGACCTGGTGTCACCTTTTTATGAAAATGAAGTGAGAATATGTGAGAATAGATGGTCACCAGTGACATACTTTAGATGAAACTGTCATTCCAGACCTACACGTACTTTAATGGAAGGAGAAATGTCTTGGAGAGACATTTGAAAAGGTCACTCTCCATAAGGAAGTGTCATTTGGGTAAGAGTTACAGCAAATTGACACAGTGAAACCTTTGGGCCTGGCGTAACCAAAAATAAATGAACTGACGGTCTCAATGGGAAGGCAAGAAGATTTCTGGGACAGCATGTGAGAGGATATTGGTTGCTTTAGAGAATTCACAACTAATGAATAAAATATAAAAGAGGTTATACATATTTGAAATTCTGTATTATACTAATGTTGATTCTTATTTCTGGTGGATGCTTGACTGTTGAAAGAAGACACAGTATACTATATTTTTTTAGTAAAATTTTTCATGTGTCTGTTGAACTAGTGTTACATTTACTTAGTGTCACATAGAATAGTACTGCTCATTTAGAAAACCTAGGAGCTAAATGATGCACGATGAAATACGTGGATTCTGGGCAATTTTGAAGGAATGCAGCAGTAACAAAGCTATTGAGGCAATATCCTTATTTCTAATCCATGGCCCATCTGTGAGCGAGTTTTTAAAAAAGCACAAAAAAGTAGGTGAATAGACTCAATTTCATGGCTAAACCATCAGCAGTAAAGAAGCCCAAGCAACATGAATATAAGAACGCTTAGGTGCTGCCCAGACGAAGCATTTGATATTTTTTTCTGAAGATTTATCTAAGCAATTTTCCTACATCTTTGTTTACATTAGGAATATTTAGTAGTGCTGCTGCTTTGAAAAATTGTACTCTGATTTGCCTTTCCAACTCCTTTAACTTTTTTTCCCAGTTGCCTTCCTGTAGCATTAACATTGCCAGGATGAGTTGCTTGGTGCAGAGCGAATCAGCTACTTCTTCTTCACTGGTTCCTACTGATGGGTACAGCAATTTACAGGTAGTATAGATTGGGTGGACTCTTACCTCTGATATTCCTAAGGATGAATCTTTAAGCCATTAACTTCTGGGGAGAAACATCTCCCCAAAAAATGGTTACAGTTGATTCATAGATTACTTACAGGTCTTCCATTCAGTCTCTTGAATCAGGCTATGTCTTATCTTCTAAAAAAAAATTGGGTCTAGTCCAAGAGTCTAAAACATGCTAATGTGATACTTCCATCATCATCAGAATCACAGATTCGCTGAGTTATAAACGCAGCAAAAGCAACTATTTAGGTCGTTTCCACAGTTCACATAACCTTTATCCTGCTGTGAAAAAAATTACTGATAATCTCTTATCTTTGCTTCTTTTCATCATTAATAACAAATTCTCCCAATTCTTCTATTGTATAACTAGGACTTCAAAAGTGTTTTGGAAGTTGATCTGGTTACAGTTTAATGCATGTGCATTATGTGTGATTCATGTGGATCCATGCATGATAATGACTTATCAAATAGTGTATTGAAGATGAAACCAATTGTATTTCATCTATAGGCTAGTGTCTTAGTTGTCTGATTGCTATCTGAAGACAAAAAGTAATCCCACTACAGTAATTGAATGGCATTTATGTAGAATATGTACTCCAAGACCCCCCACTGTTTTATAACTTCAATGCTTTTATTGATTTCTTACCCACTTCAACTGGGAATTCCATTTTTCCATGGAGATTAATTTTACAGTCATAAAACCTTTGCTTCACTGTGACTCTTTGCTATTTTCACACTAATGTGTTTTGGAAGGGAAACGTTAACAGAGCTAACTAATGAATTAAGAAAATCTCCATGTGAAGAAAACTTCAAAGAATTGTTCAATGACTAAGCTGTAAATAATACCTCCTTTTATTAACCTTCCAGTCAGTCATAGCTTTTGCTGGAGTGGGAAGATAAGGTGACCTTTAAATTTTAAGTGACTTCAATTTATGTTCAGATCTTTCCTATGTCTATTGCATGACTGTGCTTCTACCTAGGAGCTTGTTTTATCCTGGTTATGCCATAGTCTAGTCTGAGGCATTCCTATCCATGGCAGACAGTTGGAACTAGATGATCTTAAGGTCCTTTCCAGCCCTAACTATTCCATGATTCGATGACAGGTAAGTATTTATTTAGAGAGAGGTACATTAGGTTGGTAAAACAGGTAGAGTATTATGTGGATAAAGTCTGAGTCAAGGATTTTAGGCCTCTTGTGCAATTCCCAGCAACAATATTAAACCTGAGAAACTGACTTTGCAAATCTCAAATCAAGGCTGTGTGAATTTTCAGAGGTGAATAAGAAGAGTGTTTTCCTTTGGAGAAGGGGTTAGTGGGTACTGATGCAATGCTGACACTTTTTCCCATCACTTTGGGTGATGTGAGCATTTCCAGTTGCCATCAGTAACACAAATAAACAATCAAGCAACCCCACAAACCAAAAATGTTATCCAACACTTGTTGTTCTAATTACAGAAGTTTTGACAGACTTTTTGCTTGCTCAAGTTATCATCAAGAGAATGTTCTTGTATAGCGCTAGAAGAGAAAAAAAAATCAGTGTATTTATTGCAAATTCATGTTTCTTATATTACATCAAATTGAAGCGCTGTCTGCTTTTGATTGCTGTGTTTTGCTATCAGTTTCATGTTTGCTTTGGAACATAAGCTCTACAATGCCTTTGATGCCAAATGTATGGCAGGTGTATGCATGTGTTCTGCACCAACAGCCAGCATGCTAGAGGCCTTGTTTGATGAAAGAAAGAGGATATTATTTGAGTAGTGATGAGACAATGCTTGAATTCCCACTGTACCCTTGAAAAAGCCGGTGCACATTGCCTCATGAGCTTGTTAACATCAGTGTGAAATGTAGGAGGCTCTTCCGTGGGGTCTAGGGAGGCTGCTGACACTGTTTCCTTCCTCCTTGTTCTCTATACAGTCAAGAAACAAGACTGTGGTTGCTGCATACTCGGACAGATAAGGGAAGAAACTGGATATTATGCTAATGTGTATAGAGGCAAACTCTTTCTGTCTTTATTTGTAAATGTGAGCATATATACAGCTTAACAGGATTCTCAAACACAAGCAAAAGGACTGTGAAATTCATGCTGCAGTATGAGACATCTGCTTGCAAAACACAGATGTATAAGCCATGCTTGCCATAGCTGGATCTGTATCCGTTGCCCTATGCTGCTTTTCCTGACCTGAAAACTCCCAGTTTACTTGACATTAAGTTTAACTTCAGCTCTGTCTCCACACAAACCCCTGCTTTTTACTTGTGCTAGCTCAGCCATAACAAAGGACAAAAGCTAAATTCAGGTAGAATCTCATGATTCTCTAACAAGGACAATTTGTGATGCTGATACAGAGAAGCTCCTCTCAGAACAACTTATTTGGGTCACATATATGCTCAGAGATAACGATGAATCATGGAGGAGGAATGGGTGAAGTGATATGTTGAGAATTGCACAGCATGTAATCTAATTATGTTATCAGCTTTGCTTCAAAATGACATGCAGATAAGCATGGTGCCCAGGTGGACTTAGGAGTGCTACTTCCCAGGGGGATTTTCACACTCAAACTTGCTTAACAGAAATGGTGGAAGGATAATGAAGACTCACACCTAGAAATGATCCCAGATCATGCAATATCTGCTGCAACAATATTAAGGATAAATCAGCCTTTCGCCATGTAAATTACTGAGGGCTTCCCTCCTCAACAGGCAAACAGTGGGTATATTTTGACTTAAGAAAAAACTAATTGCAAACCTGCCATAGACTTTTCAAACACAGAAGAAACATGACTCAGCATATTCTCTTGAGAGACACGAGAAGCAGTAGTAAATGGCTGATTATTCAGTAGTCAGAATTCAGGTTCAGAAGCTTATGGAGTCAAAGAAGAATCCATGAATACTTGGACCATGCTTGGCAATCAGGGGTAGTGAGTTGATCAGCTCTCCAGGAAATTTCCAGTTAGAAACCAACCCCTTAAGATGTACTAAAACAGAAGTTCTCCATGAGAGTCATGACACAAAATGTCCTTTATGCCTTGATATTTCATTTTACAATGGTTTTTATTATGGAACAATGGAACAAGCCATGACCAAAGCTTTAGTCATTAACTCTTTTCTGATCTACTACCAATTTGGAAAGTGGTGGCCACATGATTCATATATATTATGCCAAAACAGGAGCGGCATGAATGTTAAATTATTTGCCATGTTCACAGACTGTCAGATGGGGCAAATAGCCAGCTTTTCAAAATAATCTCAAAGAGATCAGCACAGCTGTATCATATTTTCAGCTTGTACTCCTTTACTACTGAAACTAGCATCCAGTGTTCTCAAACTAATGCTCTCTGATGAACATGGGTTTCAATTCATATTTCTTCTTGCTTTATGTTAAAGGAGGAAAAAAAGTGTGACTGACTACTCTGATTTACAATTTCCTCCTAAGCAATATTGTAAAACTATCACATTTGCAAAGCAGGAATAAGTGAAGAAAACAATAAACAAGTGTAGAAGTACAGTGTGGATGACATAAATAGATGAAGCGCCTAAACTAATTGTGAAAATTAGAAGTATGAATTGGGGTGACAACACAATCAAATTCTCTTTTCAGCGTTTCATATCTCACTTCTGCAAATTGAATTGAGCTCATGGCTATCTATCACAAAAGGAAGAAACATTTTCCTTTATTGCACTCAAACTGCTCCAGTTGCTATTTATCAATCTGTTTAAATAATAAAATAGTTTCTGGTCTCAATTGTCATGTGAATGCTACACAGTACTGTAAAGTTATAAGGTAAGAAAGTGCATTGGCAAAAATGTTACAACTTAATATAATTATGTTATTGATAATCTGGAAAACAAATCTTTCATTATGACTGTTCCACCACCCACACATCCCAATTAGGAACAAACACTGCGCAAAGCTCTGCAAGACACCCTGCCTCAGATTGCTTATGGTCTGAGGATATGGCAGAAGACAAGTGGATATGGGCAAGCAGATGGGGAGGAAGATAACAGTGAAATTGTTATGATTACTGTAATAGTTTCCGAACATCGGATCAGGAGCCTGCTGCAGGGGCAAAGAAAAAAGCCTTTATTTTATTCTTCCATAAAGGGCTGCCTGCATAAGAGGGTGTTAAGATAATTAAGTAATGATGTAATTGAAAGAGAAGCTGGAGTCCCGAAAGGTATAGTTTGGGTGAGGAACTGTTTCCCATATTATGTTTTTAATATTCAGTATAGTCTGGCTTTGCAAGACATCACAAATGCTTTGAGGCAGATATAAAAATGCCAACTTCCAGAGACAGAATTGGGCTGTTCCTTGAATAACTACTGTAGAAAATGGCAGTGGATAGAGTGAGCAGTTAATCCAGCTTGCAAGGACAAACACAACCTAAACTGTTCCTAAAGGGGCATTTGAGAGATTCTAGAGGTCAGGGAGAGGCAGAAAGGGAAGAGATTCAAGCTGGAGAATTCTCTCTGGAGCAGTTTGGCTGCATTGGTGGAATCATGCTGCAACTAATGTGAAAAGATAGCAGTGCTCACCCTCTCCATCCAGCAGCTTGGCACGGCATTAGAAAGTCTTTCTGGAAGAAAAATACACCTCAGTTCTCCCCTCTCCAGCAGAAAGGAGAGTTGTATTAAATCAGTCAAGCACTTAATAAGAATGACCTGTGATCTCCCTTTCCTTTTGAAATGATTGTATTGTCAGAAAACTGCTGTAAGTGAGAATACTTGCTCCTTGAGTTGTTTTTTTTTGTTTGTTTTTTGTTTTTTTTTTCCAATTGTTTAAACTAACTACTTTTTCTATTCCACAGTGTAATGTTGCTATATTATAAAATGGCTTTCTTTGCTGGAACTGTTTGACCACTGAGGATTTCTGGGCTTGTGTATCACCTGATTCCTTGTGTCTGTATTGACTGGAATTCATTAGCCTTTCCAGTGTCCTCAATGTCAATATGTTATGTCCATAATATAGCAGGAATAAAAACCCCAACCCACTCAATAAATACAAATACCCTTACTTCAAAAGCACAATTAATTAAATTTCTGTAATAGTGAGATAACTTTGAGTTATCTCTCCTTCCTTTAGACTTCTGTCTTAATATACTAGATTACATAGACACAGATTCGCAGTCAGTAGGTTTTTAACCCTAATAGCATCCTCTGTATAGACAGCTTGAGTCAACAGAAAGACTGTCACCTACTCAGAGGGCTTTGGATCAGCTTTGGGAGCTCAAAGTCTTCCTGGAACTGACAATTTAAGCATAGCTACACCTATTCAGAGATAAGATTAAAAATGCTTGAAAAGTGGTACTTTCCCCCATCATACTTCACAGGCAAAAAATCCTATTTTCAATTTTTTTACTACAATCTGGTAAAAAAACCCTTTGATCCACAGCTCTTCCTTTAAATAAACAGGCCAGAGGAAAAGAAATTAAAACACTTAGAAAGACATGGAAATGTTATTTTCCTAAATAAATAATATTGATAAATAATTCAAAAATAACCTATCTTTAATTGATTATTTGGTTATTTCATTAAAAAAAAAGAAATAATAAATAAATATGATAAAAAAATCTGCTTAGTTTACACTAAATCTTTCTGCATAAATAAACTGAACACAAATTTTATGCCAAATTCCAACACCCCCAATAACCTCCCCTCCCCCTCACTTTTGCCACTACAACTTTATAAATTACGTCTTTTCTTCATTTAGAATCAGGAAACTCAGAGAGATAGTGTGAGGGTTTTCAGTGAACTTTTTCATTTAAATGTATAATTTTCATCCAGTTTCCAAAATTAAGTACAATCCCACATGAGGAGAGAGAGATTCCAAATTCTCTTTTCCTGATTCAGAGCAACGATTAAAGGCAGGAGTCGCACCTCCCCTGAGGCTGCTGTAATCATCACAATCTACAGCATTCTTTGAATGTTTTTTTCCCATTTCTCATACAGAAGGTCTTTCACTTTGCATAAAATACTTTAATATTTATTGAGCCAGCGAGAGAGTGTGAAAATGACTCTGTAAGACAGTGGTTAGAGCAGTCCCAAGGGGTGTGAGCCACCTGGGTTCCTGTTCCCATTCCAATGAATTTTTAATTGTATTCTAAAAAGTGGAACGGCTGTGAGAGGAGAGACAAAGCCTGAGTCAACTTCCCAGAATGCATATGACCTTTGTTCAAAGCCCAAATATTAATCAAGTAGAAGGAGTATGTAAAACCCTTTTCCTATGTTTGTATGAATGACTTGATAGCTGGACCATAGGATTTAATGAGATGATTATAATGTATATCTCTCTGTTTTGCAATGGAAGCTGACTTGGGAGCTTGACTGCCACTTGAAAGAGGCTGGTGTGATTGTTTTCAATGCAGGTTAACACAAAGCCAGTAATTTTTCTACTGTCCAAAAAAAGTTAAGGTGTTCAGTACTAACAAAATATGGCCAAGATGAAGAGTCACAGCTCATGGAGAAACATTTCATTTTACCATTTCCCAGAACAGCAACTATTTGTCTTTCTGTTCTTTTATTTTCTACAAAAAAAAAAAAAAAACAAAAAAACCCAAAAAACAACATTCTTCATAGAAAGCAAATACAGAATTTTGTTCAAAACAAATGCACAGCTTTTGCCTCATGTACTTATCTTTCAATACCTTTTTCTATGAAAAAAATCATCGACAGTAGAAAGGGGTTTGATTCTAATTTCCTTGTTCCTACAGTTGCATTACCTCTATACCATGACGGGATATGAAATGAATTAAATTCAGCATGTGTAACACTAGTGAAAGGCAATGAACTTTACATCAGGAAGGAACTGTATGCATGCTATATATATGAGGAAGCAAACAGCCTTCAAGTTTGAGTTTCATGAGACACAAGAGGTATGCACCTTTTCCATTATAATTGGATGTAAGTGCTTGTATGTTTTTTTACAACCAGTGATTGCTCTTGTGGTTTTATGGCCTTCTTGTATGCCCACTGAAATCAACAGAATAAACTGTGAAAGGCTTCTGAGCTTGCTTAAAAGTGCAGTGCAGTGATACAGAACAACCTGGCTGCCTTATCAGCAGAAAGGGTTTTGGCAAAACAGCGAAAAAGAAATTGTAAGAAATTGCTAAAGCAGAGGTGATTGCTTACAGAGTTTAAAATTTTTAGATCTACATGGTTTATACTTTCCCATGCTCCTTTTCCCATCAATAATCCAACCATTCATCTTCTGTGAAATTTAAACCTTCTGTGCTTCATGTTTTATTCATCCTAAGGTGCTTAATTTATACCAAAGGACAGCAGAGGGGCTAAGAGTAGCCTGTGTAAGGGGAGATGCCTTTAAGGCCATTATTCATGCCCTTTGATCTCGAGTTTTCACTCAGGAAACTTTGGTTCTATGGGTGATTAGAAGCTGACACTACCTTTTACTCTATAAATTGCAATAAATCTGAAGAAAGCCAAGGTTCTTTGAGACTATACTCATGTTTAATACCTACAATACTTGGAACAATTACAAATATGATCTAAACCACCAAAGTTAATTGTGGTTCAAAGCTAGTTATTGTCTTTTAAATCTATTTTTTGTAAGGTAATTGATAAATAATACAAAATCCAAAAGTATTTGTGACTATTTTATATACCACTTAGGCTAACATCTAACAAACTACAATATGATGGATGAAGAGTGACATTAAACTTAAACTTTCCCATGGAAATATGTTATGAACTGTACACAATCAATTATTTCAGACAAAGCCCATGCTGTTTGCTCCTAAGACACTGCTACATATTTAGGTTTTCAGCTTGAAAGCCCATTTTGGCACCACTAATGAAATAAATTATGTTTCTTGTCAGATCTCCCACTGGGTGGCGTGTGGTACCTCATGTATGTTCATTTGTCACCCTCAAATAGAATAATACTTCCTGCAGGTTCCTAGAACAAATAACTGCCCAAGTGGAAGTTAATTAAGTCATTGGTTCACTTTGCTCCAGAGGATGTTAAACCACTGATGCTAAATGAGATACTTACAGTACCACACTGGAGACACATCCAATTAAAATAGCATCAGAATTCAAATGTATATAAAGCTGTCCTCACAGATTACAGTGAAAAGAGAGCTAATAGATAGTAAGCTGTAGTAAGAAGGAAATGCAGAACAAGAAATTAATTTTTAAGGTGCCAGTAAAACTTTTCCATGAAAAAAAACTCTAGATGGAAAAAATGTGATGAAAAAAATGTTTAATTTTCTCTTATTTCTAATTTAAGGTTTGACATTTCATTGGCTCCTGTTTCCTCTAACAATTTTTCATTTATCTACAGTAGGTAAAAACAGAATCCCTATTTCTAACTGAAAACTTATAGAAGCCTAAGGAGTTGGTCTATTTCTTTAAATGCAATCTCGAAGAAATGTTTACAGTTGCTTAACTACTTAAGAAATGCTGTCAACAAAGTGACAGCATCCTTTTTTTTTCTTTTTCCCTTTGGAAGAGCAGAATACTTGCTTTACCAGTTCCAATCCCCCTGCAGGGGCAGGAACACCTCCCACTAAACCATGCCACCCAAGGCTATGTCCAACCCAGCCGCCAGCAATGGAGCATTCACAGCTTCCCTGGGCAACCCATTCCAGTGCCTCACCACCCTTATAGGAAAGAATTTCTTCTTCAGATCTAATCTAAACTTCCGCTGTTTAAGTTTCGACCCATTACCACTTGTCCTCTCACTACAGTCCCTCAGGAAGAGACACTCCTCATAGGCCCCCTTCAGATATTGGAAGGCTGCTATGAGTTGACCACGCTGAACAGCCCCAACTTTGTCATCCTGTCTTCATACAGGAGGTTCTTCAGCTCCTTGATAATCCTTGTGGCCCTCCTTTGGACTTGTTTCAACAATTCCATGTCCTTTTTATGTTGAGGACACCGGAACTGCACACAATACTCCAAGTGAGGTCTCATGAGAGCAGAGGGGCAGGATCACCTCCCTCGACCTGCTGGTCACACTCATTTTGATGCAGCCCAGGATACAGTTGGCTTTCTAGGCTGCAAGCACACACTGCCGGCTCATGTTCATATTTTCATCCACCAATAATTTTGCATATTGACATAAAACAATAATGGACCAATTTTGTTGTCTTTGAGAGATTTCCTGCTACATTCATGAGAAGCGAGGCAGGATTTTCTATCAAGCAATCTAGGATTTTCCATCTCCCATATATAGGATTTCCCACTTCCCATTTCTATGAGAGGGCCACTTTCAGCTAGCATTATTAATTTTACATGACAGAAAGGTAATGAGTAGTTTCCTGAAGCGAGTAAGCTCATAAACAGAGCCAGGAGGTGGCCACGACCAGGGTAAAGCATCTGGTACATAGCTGGGCCATGCAAATGAAAGACGTCTTTTGTGAGGTACTGCACCTGTGAGCTTAGCCTGTCAAAAGCTCAGGGCATTTCTATGCCAGATTCTGCTGTTATGGAAAACTGCTCCCCTGAATAGACAATACATGTACTCTCTGAATAGCCCTTCAGGAACAATCATTTCTAGGTAGGCCCAGAACATTTTGAAGATGACAGATGAGCATGGTTGAGGACCTGTTAGGCAGTAATGCCTCTGGGTAATGCTTCCTGCAAGGGTGAGGAAGTAAAACAACTTGAAATTGTCTGTCAAGTGGCATAGTGTCTTCAAAAAACATCTAGATCTATTAAAGACAACCTAACTTAGAGGCAAAGTGATGCACACTCAAGGCACTGGCCACCTTCCTCATTCTGTATGACATCAAACAAACAAGGCTTTATTAAAAGTCCAGATTTGAATTTCTTTGGCTTTCTCTGAACTGAATTGCAGATACGTAGTATGCAAATTGAAGATTGTTTACAACAGATATCTAGTTACTCTTTGCTAAATTCTCCACCACCGGTGAGTTTGGTTCTCTTTCACCTGGAAATGCAAGCATAGATGTCTGGTGCAAATGCAGCTTTGCCTCAGAATGGGTAAGGGAAGGGTGGACAGGGAGCTCAGATGGACAAGCATACTGCCAGGATCTTTGATTGTAATCTTCTAGATTTTACCCTGATGTTTCTGAAATCTCTCTGTAGAATGTGCACAGGATTTCCTGCCTGTAAACATTCCTTGTTCATGTGGCCGGAAAACTTTTCCAGATATCAACTGTGTTTCCCTAAGAACAGTGCCTGACTCAATAGTCAAATCTGGAGCATTCCTTCAAGAAAAGTGATCACAATGCAATGTAACTTCCCAAAAGAACTATAGCATAAATTATTTATATTGAAAGCCTCTAGATAAGCTTCAAAACTTTCCCAAGAAGAGTTACATAGAGATTGCTATTACTTAATTGAAGGGCATTTGTAGACATGAGGTTATAATGAAATTCAATTAAATTCAAACCAATATGGGAAAATACATATTTCAAGGACAGTACATCCTTAACAAAGACCTCAGTGCTTTGTTAGAAGTTGAGGACTGTACATAAGCTTTGATCAAGCTGAATTACCTCTGGATTGAATCTGTGTCTGTGAATTGTTTATAGTATCTTGGGTGAAAGCAAGACAATAACCAATATATTTAGGAAAAAAATGTCCCTAAAACTGAGTTTGACTTGCTGGATTAATGTTATGCCAGCTAGGTTGCAAAGAAAAAGAACAACCAGTTTTGCCTTAAATACAATGTCATTCCTTTCATGTAAGGAAATCCTTACAATTCAGGATTTATAACAGTGCTGCCCATACATAGTATTTCTGTTAGAAAACTTGATGAGAAGCCCTTGGTTTTGCTCTGTGGCTGAGCTATGCCTCACAGCTGTGCCTGGAGCTGAGTGTCAAACACTGAGGCTCCAGTTGTTTTGAGAAGCCAGCTGGGGTGTTGGTGGGTGGTTTCCCAGCTGGCATCTTCTCATGACTTTTGGCCGAGAGTCTTTCTGGCCGGTCTGGCAGCTCAGGAGTTGAACATGTGGCTGGGATAACATCATCTCACTGCTGCGCTCAGCTGACCTTCATAGTGTTTTTGTTTTGACTCATATTTGCTTGTAAGGAATTTGCATTTTCTGTCATTATATAAATACACAGACAGATCCAGGCCAAATCCTGACTCCTCTTTGCAGGCTCTAAGCCCAGCCACAAATCCAAGTCCTGGCTGGGATCTGCACCACACAGCATTAGGCAAATGCAGTGGCTGCGTGGCTTTATATGCACCCAGCCCTAATGCCTCTGCAAAAAACCTGCTGGAGCACAGGTACCTGCCCTGATCCTCCTGCAGAAACATGCATGGTGCTCCCTGACAGCTGACAAAGCAAAATTAGGCCAGCAAGATCTCCTCCTTTCAATACCTAGCATTGACTGACCACCCTCTGTGAGCTGCGAGAAATCACCTACATCACAATGGCTCCTACAGATTTTTATTTATACACCACCACCATTACCTTCTCAGAAGGGACAGACCCCTTCTGGTGTTGAATTCCCAGCTGCATTCACAGACAAGACATAACACAAGCTTGGAGGAAAGTTGCAGGTTTAGACAAATTGAAAACAGGTATCAAACAAGAAGAAAGTGTGGGTTTCTGAAAGTGCTGATGCCAAAGATGAGACCTGTGGTAGTCACAGCTGTGTTTGTTCTCTTATACCCATACCTTTCTGCAGGCATCAGTGAAGTCATAGTAGTATTACAACAGTAAATCCAGAAAATACTGCTTTAGTCAAGGCTTTTTTGCACCTCTTAGACAGGAGCAATTCCAGTGACGGATCTTACCTGCCAGAATCAAGTCCCAGAACCAGATTTGCTCAATGATTTTGAAATTGTGATTCCCCAAAGTGCTGGTAAATCATCCGTATATGGTCTCTGATCTATTAAACACCATGATCTCATCAGCCCTAAATAGCTTAGCTAAACTCTCTGAGAAACTTTGAGAGCTGACAACAGACTTAGTACCAAACTGTGGGCGTCACTGTCCTCCACAACACTGTCATTAAAGCAGGCTGTGGGTGGAAGCTTGAAATCACCACTACTGCAGAGAGAAGAGATGCTATGGCAGCATCTATATTAAATATTTGCCTTGGACTGGAACTGTGGGCTAAGATGTGTTTAATCCACTCTTTTGGATGTGCTATGAAAGCAGGCAGAAGTCATCTTGGCAAGCCATGGGAGATGGTGGTCCCAGCTGCTGACACGCTTATCTATGAGAATGCTCCTGCTCCACTTCAAAGAGGTGTTTGATTTTGGACAGATCTTAGGATGTGGCAGCCTTGACTTTAAGCATTGACTTTAATTGAATTTAATAGCAGTTTCTTCCTGTGAAAGGAATGCACTGCCCTTAGCTGAAGGCATGAGCTGGGTCTGGAGCCCATGAGAGTCTCAATCAGATCCTGCTCTGCTGCTTCTGCTTCTTAAAAGCTTTGTCTGGCCCTCAGAGCCCTGGAAGGTTTTAATACATGAGCTATGGAGCTCCAGCTTCTACTTCATGATTTACCAAGAAAGTGAGATGATAGGACAAAATAATATGCTGTAATCAAGACTGAAGATTAAGCCATGGAAGAATCCATTGAAGCAGAATGCTTTTTCAAAGGAAAAAGTGTGACCAGCAGGTCGAGGGAGGTGATCCTGCCCCATCAACTCTGCTCTCGTGAGACCTCACTCAGAATATTGTGTGCAGTTCTGGTGTCCTCAACATAAAAAGGACATGGAACTGTTCGAACAAGTCCAGCGGAGGGCCACAAGGATGATCAGGGAAATGGAGCACCTCCTCTATGAAGATAGGATGAGAGAGTTGGGGCTGTTCAGCCTGGAGAAGGCTACGTGGAGACCTCATAGCAGCCTTCCAGTATCTGAAGGGGGCCTATAGGGATGCTGGGGAGGGACTCTTCCTGAGGGACTGTAGTGAGAGGACAAGGGGTAATGAGTTCAGACTTAAACAGGCGAAGTTTAGATTGGATCTGAGGAAGAAATTCTTTACTGTAAGGGTGGTGTGGCATTGGAATGGGTTGCTGAGGGAAGCTATGAATGCTCCATTGCTGGCGGTGTTCAAGACCAGGTTGGACATAGCCTTGGGTGGCATGGTTTAGTGGGAGGTGTCCCTGCCCAGAGCAGAAGGATTGGAACTAGATGATCTTGATGTCCTTTCCAACCCTATCTATTCTATGATTCTATGATTCTATTTGCTGCTACAGTTTCAGACATGCAACAACTGGCTTTAAGATGACAGAGGTGAGATGAGGATCATTTTGCATCAGGAAAAAAAAAATCACTGTGAGGATGGTAAGATATTGGAACAGATTACCAAGAGAAACTGTGAATGCCTCCTCCTTAGAAGCGTTCAAGGCCAGATTGGATGGAGTTTTGAGCAACCTGATCTAGTAGAAGGTGCCCTGCGCCCATGGAAGGGAGTTTGGAACTAGATGATTTTAAGGTCCCTTCCAACCCAAAATATTATATGATTCTATGAACCTATGATTACTGAAATTTAACTTTATTCCCCCTGCCATATTGTCACTGATATAATGTAAGATATTTCCTCTTTTTCTTTTTTATGTAACATTTTAACAGATACATTTATTAAAGGAAATCCTCTGTCTGAGAAAAACAAACCAACCTAAACAAATGCTTTAACCTATGCAGACAGAAGGAAGAAACCCACAAAAGATTGAAAAACTATCATTTTAATATTTTCAGTTGAAAAACAACTTTGGAAGAAGTTTACCTTTACAGATAGTTGGAGCACTTTTACCCGAAGAGAATTTAGTCAGTATGTGCTAGCCTATTTAAACTGAAATGTTCTATGGAAGTGTTTCAATAATGATGATATTTTAAATGAGAAGGTTTCTGAGGTCATTTTCTGATGAGAGAAGAAAAAAAGATGAATTCAAATATACTGAAAAGCAGACCTTTATGATAGGAAACCATGTTTTACACTTCCAAATGGGGGTGTGGGGGCGTGAGGAAGGGGAGGGGAGAGAATGAGGGATACTTCTGAAAGGTTTTTGCTTTTATGCTTATTTTATCATTTTCTAATGCACACCAAAACCATTGTGAGGCTGTTTTCAGGAATTGGAGTTGTCCATTACATCTCTCTGATCATCTCCAGCTCATTATAATGTGACCTGTGGGCCCATGTGACACTGTGCCCTGGAGTTCTACCACTCCGAATATCCTAAGCAGGGACTTGTTGGGACATGCAGGCTGGATGGAACCTGCAGCAATTTTCTTTAGTAGGAAATCCAGGGCATAGAAAGGGGGACCAGTGGTGACTCCTGTACCATGAAGACTCTCTGACCAAAGAACTAGGCTGCTCTCAAGTCTTTGTCTGAGATGCAAGCTCCATTTTCCATTTCCCACCCAGCTTTATTTCAATCTGCATACACCTATGTTTGAAGAATAGATGTAATGTTTATAAATGTTCTAGTTGGCATACAAACAAGGATGTTTATATATAAGCAAATTCATCCTTGTTGGCTATTAGTGACATTAGTCTCTTTCAAACACTCAAGTTATTCCATTCATGGAGCAAAAAGAGTACCACTGGCCTAGCAACCTGTCACAGATAAACCAGTGAGCAGTTAGTGATGGATAAAGAAACCAAATTCTTAGTTTAAAAAAAAAAAAAAAAAAATATATAGATATATATATATATATAAAGCCATGAACTTAAGTTTGCTTTCAGAAATAATTCAAAGAATAATAACTCACAGCTTAGGGATGAACTTTTTTAATTAACAATGAAAAGTGAAGATTTTGTGCAGAAATCTTGGTCAAACTCATTGCAGTGAATGGAAAGGATCACTGTTTAGTGAGTTTTGAGAATGCTTCAGGTGCGTTTGAAAACCATAATTTCTAGCTCTTCCAACTATGGAAGAAGATGGAACATCTTCCAGAAAATGCTCAAGAGATGTACTGAATCCAAACAGAAGGAAAGTCAGTCTGAAGAGATACGTCAGTCCATGAAGGGGAATGGGGTGTGTGGTGAAATGAAGGAAAAATAAGACATTATTTATTTTCTTCATGTCCCTGCAGCCTGGGATGCAGGACAGAGAACATAAATTTAGGCCTGTGCTGCTGGGAACAAGAAAGGTGTCAGAAATCACACATTTTGCAGCGTGTTCCTCTACAAGAAAGTCCTTTGAGAGAAAATCCTCTAAGTGTGTGAGCAGAACCCATAAAATTTTACACCCACCCCCCAAAAAAAAAGGAAGAATCGAGAGTCCAAACCTGCCACAGGAACCTCAACCCTTCGTTTAAATTTGTCTGCAATGCTTTTACAAGACATGGCTTGAAAAAGGCTTCATGCTTGCTGTAAAAAAGTTACATCTATAACTTTTTCATTGTAGCAAGCTGTTCTTGCCAGTGCCAAGACATTATTTTCTACACTCACAACAGTATGTATGTATGGTTTTAAAATTCTGCACAGTAGTTTCATACCAAACTGTTCATTTTTTATATAATTTTCCATGTCAAAATGCGTTCTGTGTGCCAGAAAAAATTTGATATATCGTATTTTAATCATTTTGCATGAATTGTGAGTGTTTACTGCAGGTTTAAAAAAAGCCTTTTCCTCCCAACTACCAATCTCATTGAAAACAATTATGCTTCTGGCACAAGACTCTGAACATCAGCACAAATTACATTTCATTCTAATATTAATAGATGTGATATGTGAGAAATGAAGATGTATGGCTACTTGTTTCTGCTTATAATTATAGCAATGCCATTCCTATTTTCCCTCTTTTATATATGCTTTTTAGTATCTTTGTGTTGGATATCTATCTTATCCGAAGGGCAAAATGACAATGAAAATAAGAGCAGCTATCCTGTTACAAGATTAATTTGGGGATGATAAATGACTGTTTTTAGAATGAACTACATAGGTTACTACTTAAACAGGTCTTGGCAGCAAACCAGCCATTTTCCTCAACAAAAAAGGGAGAAAAAAATGTAGAGAATGTATAAATGAGTTGATTGCCCCAGGATGTCTCTCTCAAGAAGGATTAGAGAAACCTACTGAGGCATTTTCTATCCCCACAAAAGCACTATTTGTGCTACAAAAGTTCACTCCGATAATCACGTTACAAAAGAGAAAAAGAAAAAAAAAAAGATTTTCTGCTCCTGTACAGCCTCTTGCAAGACATAGGTGCCACTGCATCAGCTGTATAATGCGGGCTCAGCCTATCCAAAGAGGAGGAGTGATTATTAGCTCTCTCAAATACCCTTCAGCACAGTCAGGGAAAAACAAACAAAATATTTTCTGGCTAACATTGGAAAAATGCTGTGAAATCAAACTCCACAGTCTAGGCGCAGCTTTGTCAGGGCTATGCAGGCTTTAACTTCAGGTTTTAACTGACTCTGTCATTAGGCGCAGGCTATGGTTGGCTTTGCATGTCTTTGTAAGGAAAAAAACCCAGAGAAACAGTATTTGAAGTGTGGCTCTCGGTCACGCACATTCTTATTCCTAGAGCTCCTTTTTCCAGTTGAGAGATGGGGATTTCTGAAATGCCCAATCAGTTATTAGTAAGACTCCAGCATGGCTTAAGGCCAGTCATGATATACTTTTGATGAGATGAGACATCTGTGTTTCAGCTTGGTCCTTTTACAAGAAATTTATTGGCAGGAATAAGTCTAAACCCTTATCCAGGCATTATTCCTTCTATGCAACAAGACAACTGGAATATTTTTGATGGAGCCTTGTAATTTTTCTTCCCTTTGTTTTGTTTTTCTTGCAAAATTCCTTCCTATTCTTAACATAGGTAATAATGAAGATGGAATGGCTTCTTCACCTTGATGACTGCATTTCTTTACTGTAACCGTTCTGCACTTGAAAGTTTTAAAACTGCCATACATGTTCAGATCAAGAGCCCAGTTCCTATCTGTGAAGGACACCAGTTAGACATTTATGGAAATAATATGAGAAAAGTGGAAAGAATGAAGTGCACTATCCTCCCAGCATCACGTAATCAACTCTTCTGACTGTGCAGCTCTCCTCCATGTTTTATTTTTAACCCATTTTCATTTCACTTGTTTCCCTTTCTCAAAATCCAGTAGCAATGTGCTTCAGATTATACTTTTTCTT
Source organism: Forpus xanthops (assembly GCA_032466535.1). Classification (NCBI taxonomy): domain Eukaryota; kingdom Metazoa; phylum Chordata; class Aves; order Psittaciformes; family Psittacidae; genus Forpus; species Forpus xanthops. The sequence continues at coordinate 35,675 of JASSUY010038876.1, forward strand.
GCTGTGCGATAAAGATACTTCATTGAAAAAAAAAGGCATATTAACTGGTAATTTTGTTGCTGTCTCTTAAGCTCTAGGCTTTAGGATATGGTGAATAGCCTTTTACTTCTTCCTCTACCTTTTTTTTTTCTAAAGACTTGAACTGGACACAGGAAACAAGTTGGAACAAAAACAGGGAAAAAGAGATTTGTCAAGAACACTATAAGAGAAAGCAAAAATGAGAGAAACGCTGGTGGTGGGCATATGCTCAGAACTGAATGAAAAGATTTTCCAAACATGAGAGAACTTGAAATGGGATCTAAGTAACATGAACACCAACACTGTATTTTAATCACTAGTCTGTGTTCCCACAAGATATTTTATTCATACTAGAGAGGTCTGTTCATTAAATTCACACATCTAGAAGCAAGCAAAACAGAAAGCCCAAACCAGCAAAGCAAAACAATCAAATGTTCAAGCATAACAGAAAACAAGGAAAGATTCCCTCCCTGGCCCCAGCTGTTCATATTTATATTCACTTGGCAATCACTTGAAAGAGCTTCTATCTGATCCATTCATGAATGTCTGGGGGGAAAAAATGGATCCTGGATAGATTCATACTGAAATATTGTTATAATTCATGGCAATCACTACCATCTTGATGACATGTTACGTTTCTTTTTTGCTGGGTTTGAGCTACACTGTGAGTTTATGGGATAGAAAGTACAAGGGTGTAGCTTTCACAAACTGTTTCTTTCAGGATGACCTGTGTGAAGGGTTGCCTATCAGTTCATGGTACATAGTGGATATCAGAGGAAAATAGGGAAGGGTACAGATATTTTATAAGTGGGAGAGTGGCATGCTCGTAGCTGGCTCAGGTGCTACATATAGGAACACTCATGTTAAATATGAATGAGAATGTGGCCTCTCTATAGAGCACTATGACAGCCCTCCAACCAGTCTTTATGTAGCTCAGCTACTCTGCTCCACTTGCCCCTGGCACAGTATTTGCAAATGAATGCACTGACTTGAATTTTAAATATGAACCATCAGGAAGAGCTGGCACTCAAAGCTCAATCCAAACAAAACAAATAATTTCCCTATGATCTGAAGAAAAGTAAATGTATTCATAAAATTATGACTGTGAACTGTGATTCTGCCACTTAAGTTTGACTGTTGAAGGCAAGCAGTCAAATTTCCCATTTTGACACAAACTGTTACTGACAACAGAGAAACTTCTCTATGTGTGAAGCTCTGTAGGTGTCATAACATTTGTAGCCTGACTTTAAGGCAAAGAACAGTCAGATTATAGACAATTCTTGGGAAAGGTGGAAAAAATATTATTAATTCTATTTGTATTTTGAATTTCAAGGATTAAGACACCCTCATCTAAAGACCAGTTAAAGCAAAATATCATATTCAAATTGCTTTCACTGAACAGTGGGTCTCGGGATCATCAGAGACTTGGATATTACACACACTAAGTAAGTTAGAATACGTGTCCCAAATGTTTGCAATATAAACCTCTGAACCATTAGTTCATAACTCACTTTTTTCAGGCCTACAGATATCAATGCGAACAGTTACTTGCACCTGAAAGCTGAAGATATTAGCAGTATTTGGAAACAGAAAAGCTAAAGAATAACCACCAATCGCAGATTTTTAGTATGCAAACAGAATGATCATTAAATCTGGTAGTACAAAGTCCTTTTTGACATTTAAATTTCACCTTTCCTTCCCAGGTCAGGTACAGACGGTGATGCTGTCACCACTGAAAAATTAAATTCTGCTTTGAATATTCTGAGTTCTTTGATTTTGTTTTTATAGAATCGTTGAATGATTTGGGTTGAAAAGAACCTTTAAAGATCATCTAATTCCAACCCCAAAAGGGGGAATTTTAAAGAAATTATAACTCCAAGGAGACAGAGGATAATTATGCTGGGACATGAACAATATGTTGTACTGCTTAATGTGTTATAGCTCCAATATCTGTACAGTTTTGGATGAATAGATGGAAAGAGACTAGGCATCAAATGGTAAGTATGTATGTATGTGTGGAGACACAATGTATTTCCAATGCCAACATCTGATAGATTTAGGTTCATTTGCACTGCTCGTTACAAGTTTCTCTGCTCAAGACTAAGGATGATGAAATAAAAAAATACTCAAGAAGTCCTGCAAAAAACACTGCAAATATTTTCCTGATTTTGCTTTTGGTAGTTTATACTTCATGCTGTAGATGATGCATACCATATAGATGATAACCACTTGTTAAGGAATATCACATACACTGTTGCCCACTCAGAACAATTTCCTTTTCTTTCTTTGTTTTTTTTCCTCTTTTTTAATAACTATTTTTTCCTGTTATAATGTTACTTCTGACAGCTGATACCAAGGCACCTCTTTCACCAGAAAACAAGTGGTTCTGATTTTAATTCATTGTTAGTTACATGTTTGTGGTTTTTCCAGCCCTGGCTGTTAAATTTCATTCAGAAGCAGCCCAAGGTAAAAAAATCCAAAAGCTCCTTTTATATCCCCCCACTCTTAATATTTTCTCCTCTCTCAGTAAAAATTTTTACTTCAGGCCTGCAGGAACTAAGAAAAACCATTGTGGTCACCTCTGAGTGCTTCAAGAAAAAAAAAAGAGAGATGCATGAGCCATCAGTTAGTGAGAAAGAAGCACTTAGCTCTCCAAAGGACTACAAATTTGCCTATTGATCTCAGCAAAGTATACTGCTATATTTAAGAAGTAATGGTTGCAAAGGGCACACAAATCCAATTTCACAGGCATGGGCTATGACACTCCACCCATCCAATGGTTATTCATGACTTTATCACCTTGAAGCTGAATTATCGCTCAGCCCTCCACCTCTGACTGTGTGTATAGCACTCTGAAAGTGCTGCTAATGCAGCATTACAGGAAATATTTAATACAGAAACAGCTTTGCCTTTGATAGTCACTAAGTACAAACTGGTGCATTCCAGGATAAATTTTTGTATCACAGTTTTGACCTTATGTAAAGTAAATTGTTGGAGAACCCTTGTTCGTTTCACAGAGCTCTCCTTTACGAAACAGGTATTCAGGTTCAAAACAAATAAACACAATACCATATGTAATGTGTGTCAATAGCTCTGTTACTGAAGCTGAAAAAGCCATAATTCACAAGTACCACCCTTAACAGGTTTCACTGATTAAACAAGAATTCTGAAAATCAGGATTTTATACAAATATTTATTTATAATAAGTATTGCACAGTTCAGGCATTTGAAAACAGACATACTGTCCATTGAACTTTGGAAGGATGCGACTTTCAAATTATCACCTGAAGAAAGGATTTTTCATTTAATTTGAACTGTCATAGGACTAGGGCTACAAGAACCTAATCTTGTGTCTATCCAATATTTCCTCTCAATGCAGCGTTCCTCAGCACTTCATCCGAGTCCTGTTTTTCTGGCCTTTTCACTAGCCTTGCTCAAGGTACTAATTCGTATAGCAACACAATGGAAAGAACTTTAAGATCTCTATAAAGTTAGACACTGGGAAGCCCAGAAGTCCCCCTTTCAGCTGCATCCTGTGAGACCTGTACCCAATGCCAGACTTGTACACAAAACCTCCAAATTTGTGGAAAAAAATGTGCCGCCAGCTCATTGATTCTAATAATGATGGGAACCATTTCAACTCAGTTTGTCGTAATCACCTGGAAGTAAGCAAATTTGCTAACAGTGTTTTCAGTTTAGATAACTACACAGAAAAGCATTGATGCTTCTAACAGTTTGGGTGGATTTGGCAGTCACTCAAAGCCAGGGACTGTAATTCTCTACAGGAAAAAATTAGCATGAAACAGATACTTTTTTATTCAATAAAAAGATCTAGATCTGCAAACTTAGCTGGTTTGATGTTATTTATTTTATATTTATTAGGCACTTATGGAAATCCATTGGCTTGGTGAGGTGACTTGTGCTTTTTATGGAGTGGTGGGAATACAGCCACTGTAATCGCTGCTACTGGGTTTTATATAGCCAGCTCTAAGACCTATTACACTTATGAATTTGCTTCCCAGCCTACTGAACACACATATGTTTAATGTCACTATATTGAGAAAACATGTAGATACAGAAGGAGAAAAGCTATCAAAAAAGTCCATTAAGAGTGAATAAAAATTACCAGGAATATCTTAGCAGAAGCAAATCTCCTTTTGGATATGACTTTGTGCTGTGAGGGTACTAAGAAACTTATATAATTGGACCAACAGTTTGGTCTTTTTTTCTGGCATCTGGTTGTCACTGGAACTACAAAGCAGCTCCAATTATATTTTATAGGGAACAATTTCATTTTTATAGTTTAAGAATCCTTTGGAATTGGCCTGTGAAAGGAAATAAAAAAGAAGAAAGAAAAAGTGCTCTTGTTTCAGAGCATCCAGAAGGTGAGATCAGAAGGTGCAACCCAGGCTGGCTGTTTATGGTACCTGCTACTGAAACTGTTAATTCAAAGCAATTCCCAGAAAATATCAGTCTTATCCTCTCTGTCCATTTAAGGGGAAAGAATGAAATCCCAGTGAATTATTGGGGAGCAGTCCAAAAGTCTCATCTCTCCTCCCTGCATAAGCCAGTTCTATCAGGAACAAAGACCTCAAATGACAGAATGACTTTTTTCTTTTTCTTTGCTAAATAAGTCATCGTTATTGGAGCTAGAGCCAAGGACAAAAATACTGTCCCTTACCTTGAGTGCAGCATCACACTCTGATCTCATGCTTACAGGAGATGGATGTAAAGCACACAGAGCAGGAAATTCAGTGAGACTCAAGACTCTATTAACAGAGTAACCTGGTTTATCAGCATGAGACTTCCAACAGACATCTCCAGTGAAAGTTTAGGAAATTTTTTCTTCTGGAAGCCTGAACAAAAACCCCAGATGTGATTCTCAGAGATTCTCTTTGCCTTAAGAAATGAGGCCTGATGGTAACTTTAGCTTGTACAACAGCTTTTCCTGGTGCATCTGATTCTGAACTAAGTTTACTTTGTATAGTAGGGCAATTCACAGTGGCTTTTTAACTAGATGAGGCAGCTGCTAGAAAATGGGTTGAGCAGGAGGAGATGCATAAGCAAGAGGAAGCTTGCAGAGCATTTCAGTAGCTCTTGTTTCCTGCCGTCAGCAGTGAGTGACAGTAAGTTACAGACGCTAAACATCACTGACCTCTGCCAGGCAGAACTACTTTTCAGGCCAGCCATCAGTTACATTCTACCTAATATAATTTATATTTTTTGGACTGTACAGGGAAAAAACTTTGATAGAAATGTGTTGTAAAGATCCTGTGCCAGGTGTGAGTAAACAAGGTGCTGAATCTGAGCTTTTGCAGGTTTCCAAATTCAGGTACAACTTTACACATAATTTGGATATCCCTGCTTTTAAAGATCAAAGGAATAAGACTCTCTTCTATGCTACACTGACATGACATAAGAACAAGGATCTTGCCGTCACAATCATTATATGAGGGGAGTATCACTTATTTGTCTTGTCATATCTGTTTGTCTGTTTGATGATAAAAAAATGTCTGCGCTATCACATTTCTGTCCTTCTTGTGTTTATAGAGCAAGTATTAGAAGACACAAATAATGCTATGGTTCAGTAGTCAATTCAGTTGTGGGAAAATTTATTTAATTAAGTGAGTCACATACTGCATTGCTGCTTGTTATGCAATCAGGTTGCATTTGATAATATCTATTCAGATTCAAATGCTCCTTAATTGTAACAGAAACGCATTAGAGAATCATAGAATAGATAGGGTTGGAAAGGACCTCAAGATCATCTAGTTCCAATCCCCTGCCATGAGCAGGGACACCTCCCACTAAACCATGTCACCCAAGGTTATGTCCAACCCGGCCTTGAACACCACCAGGGATGGAGCATTCATAACTTCCCTGGGCAACCCATTCCAGTGCCTCACCACTCTCACAGTAAAGAATTTCTTCCTCATATCCAATCTAAACT
>JASSUY010038877.1:0-52447 GCA_032466535.1 Forpus xanthops
TGCTGAGGCACTGGCACAGGGTGCCCAGAGAAGCTGTGGCTGTCCCATCCCTGCAGTGCTCAAGGCCAGGTTGGACACAGGGGCTGCCATGAGGAGTGCATGAGCACTCCTGTTTGTAGAGGTCCCTCCTCATGCTCTGCTGTTCCCTTCTTCTTGCAGGTGCTTTTGGGCACTTTTCAAAACAGGACTAGTGAAGGCCAGGTATGTGAGTGTGGGTGGGAGTTTGATTTGTGTCTATAGATGTGCTTTGTGCATCAATACAGGAACTTTGACGTCGATCAGGCGAGCTTGCCCAGGCAGCAAACTCCACATTGATGTGCAAACAAGGAGACAGACACATAAAGTGGAGGGAGCGGATGCTAATGAATGTTCTTTATGCTTTAGGAAAAGATATTGCCCAATGCTGTGGAAAATTAAAACTTGTTTCTAATGTGTTTGGGAAATTCAATGCTAAAACTCAAAGGTGAATGGGACGAGAGTTCAATCTGAGCCGACCTGGTTTTGTTGGAATGTCATTTGCTATGGTGTTTGCTCCCTTGCAGGAACCAGGAGACATCCTAATTACTTCTTGCATTCTGCACATGAATTATTGCTCCCAAGCATTTAAAGGAGACAGGAAGGGATGCTGGGAAAGGTGCTAAAGGAACCGTCCTTCATCCACAGCAGGCTTGTGTATGATCAGAAATGGAAGGACTGGTGCTGTAATGTCACCAGTGATTGTCAGGAGGAAGCTTCCTGGCCTCTGAGTGCATCCCAGCTTGCAGAGGTGACTGCCTCAAGATGGGGTGGCAATAGGATGACTGGGATTAAATTCACTTTGGAATGAAAAGATCTCCTTGACTCAAGAGGATCTGAAGTGTAGAGGGGTGGGCTGGTCTTGGGGTTCCTTGAGCTGGACCCAACTTTCAGCTTTTCACTTCATATATTGCTCCCACGGAACACACTTACTTACGCAAAGATCCTCTTCTGCATTAAACTGAATGATCATATCCAGCTACCTGAAAAGCTGCCTTGCAAAAAATCCCTTGCCAAGCATAGAATGAAACCAGAGGACCCCTTCTCGCCCTCATTCTTAGAAGAAAGATTCAGAAACAACATGATTTATGGAAATTCCTTAGAAGAAGATGAGAGTTTGAGCTTCGTCTTCCTTAAATAGCCCTCTGTGAGGCTTAAGAAAGCTTTTGCTACATGCTGAGCTTTCAGAGCCATGGGACAGGTTCCCCCCAAGGCACTCATCTTGCACAGCACAGTAAAATGCAGAGGGTGGCTAAATCTGAGCTACAAATAGCATCACTAACACAGATGCACCGCATCCAAACCAGCGCATCCAGCACCGACCCACCACATCTGTCACACTGACCTTCACCTACCAGGTCACTTGTCAGCAGCTCAACATTCCTGGCTGGTGCCATGCTGGAGGATGGAAATAAGCCTGTTTGAGCTGACAGGAGCTCAGCAGAAACTCATCAGCAGATGAGCAAAGTTTACAGTTCAGATGAAAGGCTTTAAAACTTGTCTGGGGGAGGTTCGGGCTCTTCCTGCCCTGATGATGGAATTTCATCACCTGGTAGCAGTGACAGGTTATAATCAACCTGCCCGACTTGAATCTCATCCATAGCTAGGAGTTTTAGTTTAATATTCATAATTTGCTCTATCTGGATCACGAATGTGCTCTGCTAAAAGGAAAGACTCCATGACCTGCTTCCTCCAGGCAACAGGCTAACTTCCTCATGCAGCCAGCCAGCAACTGAGGTGCTTCAATGTTGGTACCCAAGAGATGGCAACATTGGCCAAGTGGTTCATCAGAAAGGGTTAATTACTCTTTGTTGGACTCCCTAAGAGGAAAAGGCATTAAACAGCCAGGCCAATTACCTGCACATTGTGAGTTTCATTTGGCTCCTGATGGAGAAATTATCACTGTAGATGAAACATCTTATTTTAAAGTCATTTCAGGACTAATAAGGCTTGCTTCTGTATGACTTTTTGGGAAGGGGGACACTTTAGACCATGCTTGTGGGTGCTCCTCCATAATCATCATACATATTTTCAAGTGCCTACATGAATCCAGGTCTATTGCATGAAAAGAATAGAAAGGCCAGCTGAACTTTGTAGTGCTTTGGTAGTATTTGTCAAAATAGCTATTTGGTACTATTTTGGTACTATAGCTACCTGGTGCTATTTTGAACAAAGATCTTGGACCCCACTGAGGTGCAACAGCAATAGAGGGAGGGCTTGGGAATGAAAGGAGCAACCATGGTCCAGCTGCCCATGAGTTGGTGCTGGTTTGCTTTGTGCCCATCGCTCGTGGTGCCTTGCTGAGAAGTGCCAGCTCTCTGGGATGCAGCTTGGCAGGCGATGATCTGGAACTGCCTTTCATCATTAGAGCACTTTGCTTTCAAACTCCAGCCTGACAGAAGCGTTTGGTTCTGGGGGGTGGTGGTGAGGAGATGATCTAAGAGGACATCTCCCCAGGGCACCTCAGGGGCTCGGCGCATCCTTGCTCATCCTTGGCATGGTGTGGTAAGATTGCACTCAATGCAAATGGCAATTAATAATTCAGCATTTCCCCCTCTCTGGGTGATGCTTGTTGGCTGTGGGAGGTGCATGGAGTGAGCAGGGACAGGCTGGATGTGTCAGGACACTACTGCATACAGGGCAGAGAGCGGAGGAAAGCCACCAGCACAACCCTGCAGAGCTTTTATACTGGTATAATTACCTCTTCTGGGCATGTGGGGTATTTTTAGCCTGCTTGCCTAAGGAAATTAAGCTCATCTGATCATGTAATGAATGCACGTGCGTTTCTGCATGTTGATTCTGACCTTAATAATTTTTGAGCCTATTGGCACTTTCAAGCAGATTTGATGGGGGAGGAAAGCAGTGTCACATGAAAGTCAGTTTTGAGACATACTGTGAAAACAGTGGTCAGGTAGAGGAGAAAAAGCTCTATAAATGCTCTCAATCAGCATTCCTTGTCTGAATGGCAGGGCAAAGCCTGGGCTTCTACCTTATCAGACATCAAAGACTCCACAGCAGGGGACAGAATTTAGAAGAACCCATTCGAACAGCAGGAAAAGATTGGATCAGAGCTCACAATCAAGCATGAAATGCAGATCTTAAGGAAACAGGGCTTTGTTATCCCTTGCGCTGATGGGACTGCATATTAACTGCTTATTAGTTGTAGCAGCACAAAGGCGAGCGTGGATTTGGTTGGAAGGTGTAAAGTCATTTCTAGTCACACAGCATGTTCCTCTTCCCCACATAAGAGCATTTATGTCAGTAGAGCTGTTTTCTGCGCTCAGGGAGTTAATGCTGCTTTCACTTTGGGGCATAAACAGGGCTTAAAAGCCCTGAGGATTTCCCATGGAGATTTCTGGGCTGGGGTGAACCAAAACAGCTGTCAGATTTGGTTCTTTGCCACACTTCAAGTGACAAGGATTAGGAGCCGGGAGGGAGTTCTCATGGCAAACCCTCTGCATTGCTCTTAGCAGAGATGATGATAGAGCTGTGGTGCTTTCTGCAGCGTGGGGATTGGGCTGAGGGTGCTGAGGTGAGGAAAGACCTCAACAGTGCAGAGCCAAACCCTGGGCGTTACCATTGCGCAGAGGTAATGGACTTTCTCCTCTTACAGCCAAATGCAGTTTAGCAAATCCATTGGAGATTGCAGCTTTTGCTTACTTCAGATTAAACGTGCCTGTGTGGACAACACTTCTGAGGAGCCTGGCAGCAGCCACAGCTTGGCACGTGCGGCTCACAGGGACCAACTGGCCAGAATTGGCCCAGATGTGTTCTGTTTACCCTCTTTCATGTACATGCTCCCAGCTAAATGGTGAGCAAGGCACCATACAGCTGCGTGCAATCGCTTCCAGCCTCCCCATGCTCTCATCCAGCCCCAATTAAAGCTCCAGGCATCGCTTGAGACAATGGGGTTATAGTGCTGCCCCAAGCCCCAAAAGCAGCTGGGGTACGGGAAACGATGCTGCACTCAGAGCTCATCTGCAGGCAAAGCCATCAGAGCTCAGAGGTGAAAACGTTGCCATAAATCCATTGCCAGGAGGAGTTTCAAAGAGAGATGCTCCCAATCCCAGCCTGGAAACAACGGCATCTCCAAGGAAATAAGCCCCAGTGCAGGGCAGGGTTAACTTTCCCATGTCTCACCTCTCTCATGGCTCCAAGATGATCCATGATACCTCTTCAGAGTGCCTTTAGTTAATGGCCCTGTAGGTCTGTGGCAGCACAGCACTGCTCACCCTAGCGAAAGAGCCACAGATCCCATAAACACAGCTCTTCTCATCAGCTTGCCAGCTTATAGCAGCTGGAATTCAACTGATGCCAATACAATGACTCTGAGATCATTAAAGCTTTCCCGGACAAAAGGACTGTATCTCAAGGGTCCATTTTGCCATAAACAAGCTGGGGGAACACAACAGGAAATCCTGAGGAATAATATCCTGTGAAGAAAACCCTGCTCTGCTAAACTGTGCCTTAGGGAATCAGGGCAGATGGTTGAGTTCATCCTCTATGGGGCTTTTAAACCAACACAGCCCAGGCCTGCGGTTGGAGCTGCAATGTGTGAGATGGGCTCAATTCCCATCACTGCAAACGGCTTCCAGGAGAAAAAGCTTCTCCAGGTGCACAAGACTCTGGAATAATCCTTAATTACCTATAACTGGGCAATATTGGCAGTCCCACACCAACCTAGCAATCAGCATGAGAATGGGAGCAAATGTGGGGGCTGTCTTGTAGGACCTGCCAGAGCTACTACTCAGGCACAGGATGCTGTGGATGTGAGAGCATAGCTTTCCAGGATGAAACTGGGAGGGCATTTCAGCCTGTTGGGGTCTTGGAGGGGTTGGGACAGGACCAAGGTGCTCAGTAGTTAAGTTGCTTTGAATGAAAGATGGTAACAAACCAAGGGAGAGGAAGTTCCAGATTCTGACATCGATCCAACATGCAGCTCTTTGCCCCTCCAGAGTTTTCCTCCTATTTGGGTTAATAATCAGCTTTGAAATGCCGTTTTGTTTCCCTCCAGAAGCCCAGATTCTCACTGACAGATGCCATTGTGAAATGTAATGTGAAAAATCCACTTGGAAAATACAAAACAAATGTAACTTTTGGAGCTTATCCAGCATTTTCAGCTGCCAAAGCAGTTGAATCCATCCTGATCTGAATTCAATGAGGGGTCTCCATCCCTAAGGCCTAGTCTGGGGAGAGGCTTCTTGTAAAGTATATTGCAAAGTGCTGTCTACTGCACCTCCTGTGCCCTGCTGAAGAACTCAATGTGAAAGCCCCTGGAACTGAAAAGACTTTAGTTAAGCCGCAGCGAATGAAGGAACTTGGTCTTTGGTCCAGCTTTAATGGTGACCTTAAGTCAAATGGCAGTTCCCACTGCTGATTTAGGTCAATCTACATTGTCCCTTTCGATGGCCCAACTTAAACACCTTTACTCTGCTCCAGTGAGAACCCCCTGTAGTCTTCTGTCCAGCTCTGGGCCAACACCACAAGAAGAACGTGGACCTGTAAGAGCAGGTCCAGGGGAGACCTCCCAACACCCAAAGGGGCTACAGGAGACCTGGAGAGGAGCTTTGGACAAGGGCCTGTAGGGACAGGACAAGGGGAGCTGTTGGTGCCCCATCCCTGCAGTGTCCAAGGTCAGGTTGGATGGGGCTTGGAGCAAGCTGCTCTAGTGGAAGGTATCCCTGCAGTGTCCAAGGTCAGGTTGGATGGAGCTTGGAGCAAGCTGCTCTAGTGGAAGGTGTCCCTGCCTGTGGCAGGGGGCTGGGACTGGATGAGCTTTAAGGTCCCTTCCAGCCCAAACCATTCCATGGTTCTATGGCTTTAGGATGGGAGAAATCCTCTCTCTGAGGGTGCTGATCTCTGTTGAGCCAGAGCACCCCGGTAGCTGTCTATATTGCAAACCAACCCAGCCCTTCAGATGCCCTGAACCAGGGGGATATGCAGCAGCTCCATACTGGAAATCCAGCTGCCATTGCACTATGCCCAAGACACCACCACACTGCAGCAGGTCAAGGTGTTTCTTACTGACTCCTTCCATTGGTGCTCACTGCTGCTTCCTTCCACAGCTCCAAAGAGTAAATTAAACTACACGATGAAACATAGTACATTTGCAGCTGGCTCAAAGGGAACATAACAGCATTAGGCAGCCCTGGTGCTCATTAAACGCCTCTGACTAGAAGGATGTAATGAACCAGTTTTATTACAATAGTAATTTCTTCCTATCGCATTTGGTTATATATTCATGGGGGATGCAGGGAAGGGAAGCAGATCACTACAGACTAGCGCATGAAGATATACTGTGTGTGGAAATGATGACACCAGAGTGTGGGGCTGACAGATAGGAGAGAGGCGAGGCACAGAGCAGAGTATCCCCAAGTCCATTGTAACACCGTCAAACTGACCTTTAAAATAATATATATATGAGTAATAAAAAGGGGACCCTCTGTTCTTGGCTTCTGAAACATCAGCAGGAGCTGGCTTAATGACCATGATAGCCACGCTATCATACACCTCAGGTGTCCCAGGCTAACTAGGGATGTAGCTTTGTGTCCATCAGCTGCTGCGACCTCATGGGCAGAGCTGGTAGTGGAGGATCTGGAGCCAGAAGAGGGTAGAAGAGAGAAACCTATGAAGATACAGCCTGAAAAGGAGCCTCGCTCTCTCCCTGAAGTTCTCATTGGATTTCTCCATCTTTCAGCCTGGTGGTAACCAAGGTAAGCTTTCTAAAGTTGTCCAAAGAGATAATCCATGATTAACAACCATTTTAATAAATGGCTAATCAATTGATATGGGTTTCTATAGAGTCCAATACATCAAACTCAGGTTGATTATAACCATGGCTTATTGCCATCTTGTAATACCTTCCACTGATGTGCTTATAATAATCTGCAACATCCGCTGCTGCTGTCGGTAACTCATCCCAAAACCCAGTTGGTGTTTCTCCTCTACCTGCTAAAAGCACAGGGGCAGTAAATGTTCCTTTATACTTGTAAGTCACGTGCCCTTTCCTGGTTGCAAATCTGGAGGCTTCACCTCCTGTATGGAGCCAGGCTGAGAACATTGGGGCTGTTCAGCCTGGAGAAGAGAAGCTGCGTGGAGAGCTCAGAGCAGCTTCCAGTGTCTGAAGAGGGCTGCAAGGATGATGGAGAGGGGCTCTTCATCAGGGACTGCAGGGATAGGACAAGGGGTGAAACTGAAACAAGGATAAGTTCAGGTTGGATACAAGGAAGAAGCTGCTCCCTGTGAGGGTGCTGAGGCGCTGGCACAGGGTGCCCAGAGAAGCTGTGGCTGCCCCATCCCTGGCAGTGTTCAAGGCCAGGTTGGACATGGCTTGGAGCAAGCTGCTCCAGTGGAAGGTGTCCCTGCCTGTGGCAAGACCAAGATGATTCTAAGTTCCTTTCCAACCCAAACTATGATTCTATGATTTCTGCTGCTTTCAGCTCCTGTTTTCAAAGCCATCACGACAACAGCAAAGAAGAAAACACTTAAGATGCAACCCGTGAGCCTGGATGTTTAAAACCCCAAATCCAACCGGTTTTGCTTTTATTTTGTACTCCAACTTAATTTTTCCCTTCCTGACTCTATTGCCATAACTCATTGGAAGAAGCCTCCTTTTGCTAAATACAGCCTGGACAGTGTGGTGATGCCTGAAAAACCCAACCTCGAAAAGCTGACACGCAGCCCCTTGCAGTCGGTACAAACCATCTCCTGGTGGATTTATTAGGCTCAGGCAACAGCGGTTGGTCTGAAAAGAAAACGTATTTAACCTTTCTTTTTAATTGTCGCACTGTTAACCTGTCAGTCCTCCACGGAGCTGGTAATAATTCCACTGGAAACTGCTCAAAGGGAACTTTCATGCTCATATTCAACATTAAAACCCACATTACAGCTGGGGGAGAACCGAGCAGTGCTTGCAGCAGCAATGGGGCTCAAGCCAAAGTCCATTGGAGCGCCTGGGAATTGTCACACTGAATTAAACAAGCCCAGACATAAAGGCCTGAGCGTGGGGTCAAATCCCTGGGGCTTGATCCGGGGGGAGTAATAGGGATTTGGCCGTGGAAAGGACCAAGGTGGACCTTTAGAATGGGCCTTCCTCTTCACCTTAAGGTAAGATGCACATTGAAGGGGAGAGTTAATCAGTGTTTGCTCAGCTAGCTACACTTTAACTAGTGAATGCAAAATAGAAGTGAACACAAAGCAAATGGGTTTTAAAGGAGGTTTTAGTGTGGAATCAGCTCCAAGCTTCTTCGGAGACACATGTCCTGCATTAAAAGCCATTAATGGTTTTGCTTTTATTGCAAATTTAAGCCTAATGCACTTCTTGTTTGCAAATTCACCTTGAGATTGGCTTTAACCTTCTCACCCTGCTCTGGGTTAGTGATGGAGCAGCCCTAGGGGAATCCACCAAACTTCACTGAGATTGCCATCAGCTATAGGCACAGGCATGCAGCATCGCTGCCCTACAACACCTAGGAGCACCCTCCGACGTGCCATGAAATTGGAATTGGAACATAAATCCCTCCATATACTACAAACAACAGTGCAAGAAGGCAGTTGGGCTCCTGCTGGGTCATTGCCTGAGCTGGTTGTGTCCAGGGCCTCCTGCTTATGGACACTTAGGGCTGTGGCTTTCCAGACCTCCTTGTGATCAGTGCCCTCTCCAAAGGAGAGGTTAAGTATTAACTGAGCTGGAGAGATGGAGCATGCAACTTGGGCACCCAGGTGGGAAAACAGGGTTACAGATCCTTATACTAAAGGGCATCACACGCCATTTGTTCCTGTATTGATGCAGGCAGGGCTGGAAAGGTTCATTAACTTGGCCTAGGTCGTGAGGAGCTTTGTTGGCAAAGCATCAAAAAGGCTGGGGTGAATGCTCCAGCACAGGGCGGCCCTCCTCAGCCCTCATCTCCTGTCCAGCAGAAGAGCCTGCAGCAACCAAACCATCAAATAAGGCTCATCCCTGATGTCTCAGCTGCATCCCTATAACAACAAATGATGTCTGTTCTGGCAGCAGTTCCAACACACTGAGAGCCACGGAGGGTTCAGTGCATGGGGTGGCTGCACCGCAAGGGATGGCAACGCGTTACAAAACTGCCTCCACTTTCCCTACGCATTCCATCCACCTCCCTCTTCCAGTTCCCACCGTAGTGTGTTAAGCTGGCACTTACAGGCAATTGTCCCATTTCCCAGCCTTGCGTCAGATGCTCCTGCTTGCTGTAAGCAGCTTTGGAGCATCACACTGCTTGGCACCAGACAGGCTGAGCTGTTACCGTACCCCAGCTACAGGAGTTGCTGGTCTGGTTTATGCTTTGCTGGTGCAAGCAGGGAGTGGAAAGCTCTGATGATGAGTAGTTCCTGTGGAGCAGAGGCCCATGCTGAGGCATTCCTGAGCTAGTAAATCCCGCTTGGCATGGTTCATACCACCTGCTCCATCTGGAGGCTTTCTCCTCCAGCAGAACCATGTCCCAGCCTGGTTCACACCCCCAGCACCTCCCTCCCTGTCCCCTTTTCAGGAAGGATGCTTGTGAAGTGCACGGTAGCTGGCTGATGGTACAGCCTCGGTGACACCTCCATGCTTCCCTTGCAACCCAACCAGTGGCAGCTTCAGTGGACTCCGCTTTATCCTCATCAAACCCAGGGCCAAACTCTAAAGAGACCTGGCCAGGACATCATGAACTATTCCCATTGGTCAGAAAAGCAGAGAAGGGGTGAGAACCACATCCATAATCACATATTGACCCTCTTAGTCATGATGCTCACAGCAACATGGGATGCCAGGGGGCAAATTCATCAGTACTGTGTAAGGCAGCATGATTTAGAGTGTCTCCTTACACCCGGTGTGTGCTGATGCATAAAGCATTCTAAATAAGAGTAATTTATGCACCAAAGAAAAGGTGAGAGTTAAAATAACTCCAAGCCTAAAATAGCCTCTAAGTGGGGAGAGTGTAAGTGGAGTCTTAGCTTTATGCCACATACATAGAGCATCATCCCTGAATTTGGCCCTGGGCCTCAAAGCTTTTAAAAATCAAGACTAAATGTAGTTTGGAGGAGGTCACACGTGGCTCTGTGCACCTCTTCAGGGCTTTGTACCTTAGTTCTGGTCCAAGTGAGGCGAACACAAGCAAACTTAGGAGTAAAGCTGACTGGGAATCATAGAATCACAGAATCAAAGGGGTTGGAAAAGCCCTTTCAGCTCATCCAGTTCAACCATTCCCAGCACTGCCAAGGCCACCACTGACCTTGGCACTGAGGGACTCGTCTCCACGGTGTGTGAGCACTTGCAGGGATGGTGACTGCAGCACTGCCCTGGGCACTTCCAATGCTGAGCACCCTTTGGGGCAGGAATTGCTCCTCAGCTCCATCTCAACCTCCCCTGGTGCAGCTTGAGGCCGGTTCCTCTTGTTCCATCCCTTGTTCCTTGGGAGCAGAGCACAGCCCTCTCCTGGCTCCATCCTCCTCTCAGGCAGTTGTAGGGAGCCATCAGGTCTCCCTTGAGCCTTCTCTTCTCCATCTGAACCTCCCCAGGTCCCTCAGCTGTTCCTCATCACACTGTGCTCCAGGCCCCACTCCAGCACCTCAATGTCTCTCTTGTAGCAAGGGGCCCAGAGCTGAACATAGGATTTGAGGTGCAGCCTCACCAGTGCTCAGTGCAGGGGGAGGAAGCAGTGCTTGGTGCTGAGCAGCCTGATTTTCCACTGCTGGTTCCTTCCCTGCCTGCTTACACTCCTGCAGAGCAGAGATAAAACAAGGCCATTCCATTCAGCAACCAGTGCATAGGAACACAGGCAACAAGCAATGAAGCAACAGCCCCAGCATGTCTCACTTGTTAAGCACACCCTGTCTGATTGTCTTTTTCTCACTTTGATGCTCCCTTTATGCACAGGACACGTTGTTTTCCAACCAGGTGGCTCTGTTCTATCAGGAACATGTGGATTTCTTGCTATCAATACTTTGCAGTGACCTGAATATTGCCAAAACTTGTGTCATCCTGCCCAATGCACACTTAATGCTTGTCACTAAAGGCACTGCTGATACTGACAGTCTGGGACCTCTCTGCAACCTGCCCCAGTCAGTGATGCTGGGATGAAGGCAGGTATGAAGTGCCATCGCTGATGCTGATAACATTATGCGCCTGTGAATCAACCTCTGGGTAAGTGAGCTGATTTAGAATATAATGAATAAATATCCAGGGGTTGCAAGAGGGGATGCTGTCAAAGGCTTTCTAAAAATAGCCAGTAATTGGCTTTGTATTAGGCTTATTATTGCCTGTGACAGCCTCTTAGAAGTTTTGAAGCCACAGCTTCCTCCTCAGGTGCATCTCTGCGCAGGGGGTTGGAACTGGATGAGCTTTAAGGTCCCTTCCAACACAGACCAGGCTGGGATTCTATGGTTCCCTAAAGGAACAGGACTGTTCCAATAGTTCTGGGGCAGGTTCTCTGGATCCTGCACCTCCCGGAGACAGCCTTGTCCTCACACTCCTTAGAGGTGCTGGGCAGCTCCTGACTCCACTGATCACCCTCCATATTGCAAAGGGTTTTAAAGGACCCTTTAAATGGCTTGAGACCTTCAGTTATCCATAGGCAGGATCTGGAAGGCTTAAAATACCTCAGCAATCACACCACAAAAGCCTGATGGGTTTTTCAAGCAACAGACTGAAATCTGTGGAGGAGGCCTGATGGAGCCTCTCATGATGGTGCAAGAGTGGATGAGCTGAGCCCGCTCCTGACTGATTAAAGCCACCCTTCCACTGAAACCTCAGAGCCACCTCAGCCCTCTGTACCTGATACAATCACATCCATTTGATTTTATACCACAGGATACAAAATGATGGGTGCAAACTGCATCAGCCTTTCCAACAGCACTGGTTGCATCAGTATCACTGCCTGCTCTGTGGTAACAGTGAATTTTGGAGGAGAAGATCCCACCTGCAAACTGGTTTGGCCCTTCAGGATGTCCCAAGCTGGGCACATACATCCAGTTTGGCTCAAAACATGACCGTAATGATGTCCTCACCTGAAGCCACTCCATTATCTGTTTCTCTGTCATCCGATGGCATTTGCTAGGATTCAGATGAGGTGTTTCTTCAGCAGGCTCTTGCATTCAAGTTCAGACATATGTTTAAGCACATGTGCAGGAAAGCCTCAAGCACTGCAATTCACCCAAACCATCACGACTCCTTTTATTTTTACATTAAATGTTTTTCTTTATGAAAGGAATAAAGGAACTATAACAATCACCATGAAATCGGAAAGTGAATGCCTAGAGGTAACTACAACATAAAATCATATTCATCATATCATAATATTTTACATTGGCTCGTTGTTTTATGTAGATTAAAAGCCACTCGACACACAATCTGAAACAGCAAGAAGTGATGAGGAAGGGGAAGAGCAACATGCAGCCTATGGAATTGGGGCAGCAAGAGGTGATCCCTGGCTAAGAAGCAAGCCAGAACTGCATGTGATTGTGGTTCAAAGTTCTACATCAACCAAACAACCCACATGCCATTGCCCTCCTCCTCATCCCCAGCCACTCGTGCAAACATGCCTTGAAACCAGACAGCTCCTGGTGTGAGCAACGTGGCCACGACAGCAGAGCATGAGCTAAATTCCAACGGTTCCTGCCCCTGCTCCACACCAGCCCAGCACAATCCTCCTGTGGGGCTGGTGGTCACCAGCACTGGCTGGCTATTACATCAGAGAAAGCGGAACAAATGACTTTGGGAAGCAGGGAATTCTTTATGTCCTGGAAGACTTCAGACCAAGATTAAATGCCTTCCTGGAAGCTGCCTTTTAATAATGTGTGCTGGATGAGGTGCAGCAGTGAGAGCCTGGATTGCATTAACTGAAGAGGGTTTGGCCCAGATGCTTGAATGGCCTGAACATCTCTGGCTACGGGAGCATTTGCAGTGAAAAATGGTATCTGCTGACTTCCAAGCAGCTCCTAAAGTGTCTTCTCCCAGAACGCCTAAACCACAAACTTCCACACAGGATTTGTTTGTGGCTTTCAGATCCTTGTTATTCTTCTGGTATGGAAGGGAACAAATCAAGCAGACCTTTGTCCTCAGTGTCCTGAGCTGTGGCAGAGCCAAGGGCAGGTTGGCTGTTGGAAGACAGTCACTTTGAGTTCAAGCAAGCAAGTTCCACCAAACGCAGGTTGCGTCTCTTCCCCTGCATGCAATCCAAAAGGACATTTACAACTTCTTACAATGCTTTTAACTCTGTTCCCAAAGAACACTTCCCATTATCCACGGGGCATGAAGGCAGCCCTGAGTTTGCCCTTCTGTGAGGACACGTCAGAACAAAGCTTCGTGGGCTCTGTTTGGCTGCAATGAGTGTGCATGGCACAAACCCCTTGACGTTGACACCATTGTGCAACTTTCTATAGCTGGGGCTTTTGCCACTGCAGTTTGCAAACATGGTGCTGGCATTAATTACTCATTAGAGCCTCCCTGTTGAGCACACACACACAACCAGAGATGCCACTGGAATGGGTTAAACAAGCTGCCAGTCCCCCTAGTGAGGGCTCAGCAGAATTAACACCCGCATCTCAACTTGTGGGGCTCTGCCCAGCCCAGACTCGCATCTGGCTGAGAGGATAGCACTTTATTTTTTCCCTTCCCTTCCCTTCCCTTCCCTTCCCTTCCCTTCCCTTCCCTTCCCTTCCCTTCCCTTCCCTTCCCTTCCCTTTTCCTTCCCTTCCTTTCCCTTCCCTTCCCTTTTCCCTTCCCTTTTCCCTTCCCTTTTCCCTTCCCTTTTCCCTTCCCCTTCCCCTTCCCTTCCCCTCCCCTCCCCATCTTCTTTTCTCCTTCCTTTCCCTTCCCTTCCTTTCCCTCCCCTCTTCCTTTCCCCTTCCCTTTCCCTCCCCAGTAATGAACATAACACACAGCTACAACATCATCCCACCCGTCAGTGTTTTACCAACCTTTTGGCTGCAGTGCTGGTGCTCCTGTTTCCTGTGTACAGCAGTTCATGATGCGGCGCTGCTCCTGAGCCTCCCCATGGCTCACACACACTCACGAGTAGGACGGTCTCAGCAGTGGGTCACTCATTGCCTGTGGGACAGGGGCAGCATCAGAGGGATGGAGCAGGGTCCTACCACACATGTAGGAGCTCGTGTGCCCGCTGGGTATCTCATGCTGCACCAGGTTCCTCCTCCAGACCCAGTTCTTGTGACTGCAGCTCTCCATGGGCAGCTTGCTATCAGATTTGTTTAATCTCTTCCCACATTCCCTGTTCACCAGCTGAGACTCCACAAAGCCCGAGGTACCCAAGGAAGACACAAAGCCCCCTCGTCCATCATTCTTACCTCACTGAGATCAGACTCCTCTACCTGTTTGCTTTGTTTAGCTTCACATTACTCTACAAAATGAGACCAATATTTCACCAAGGCCTTATCCTTCTGATCAAATCACTGCAGACTGGGGCCTCACAGAGTTGTCCCGTTTGACATTTATTGCTCAGAGCCTTGGCTGCAGAGACTCTTCACTGAGGGCGTATTTAGCACAGCTGTTTCTTTTTGTATCACACAACTATGAAGATAAGGTTTCATTACTTGCATGTTCAAAATGCATTTACCTAAAAAAAGCCGGATGCATAGAGGGAATGGCACTGACAAAAAGCATAAATGATGATCTGCTCGGCTTGCTGCCTCCTTTAACTCACTGGTACCTGGCAGCAGGGAGCTCATTCCCTGCACTTACTTAGGAGAATTAATACAGCAATTAGATCCTTGTAAGGACAGAAGGAAAATGACATGTCGTGGAAGGAAAGGGGGACATTTGGAGTTGATATCTGGCTCTAGCGCTATGCTCCAGACCACTGAAAGAGGCTTCAAACTGACAAGAGGGGAGATTGAGATGGGATCTTAGGCAGCAGTTCTTCCCAAGTGCTCATGCCACATAGCTCAGAATTAAAACCTAGAGAGAGCAACCCCAAATCCCATATTTGAGTTGGGATTGGGGGGAAAAAAAATCCCTCTTCCTTGCTTCAGTTTGCTCTTTTTCTCATCCAAATGAACTCAGTGCCCACACTCCTCAAAGCAGATTGAACAAGACAAGATGTACATGTGAGCTCCTTATTCTCGTCTGAGATGCTCCTCAGCAGCAGCCAGCCCATCGCTGCCCGGTTGCATCTCAGGTTCTGCAAAGCCAACACCTCTGACAGTGTAATGGGTTTCATGCCTTTATCTGTCAAGATACAGCTCATATTTTATCACCCCTCTCCTCCTCCACAGCAGCCCTAAGAGGGTCAGGGATCAGGAGTCCACCAGGCATCTTAATCAAGCAGTGCTGTGCTGCTGCTCATGTGCCAGAGTATGGGCACAGGCATCGGCAGAGAGCAACAGAGAGCAAATAAAGGAAAGGCAATGATATGTGGTAATTAAGTTATTCTTCATCTTCGAGATTGCTGCTGAGGACAAGATTGGTACAATGAGCCCGAGGCGCTTCTCCCTTCACTCCTTTTCATCTCAATGCCTGTGACATGGAAGATGAATATGCAGCACTTTCTATTTGTGCTACTAAAATGCCCATTAAATGCCAGCAGGGAAAAATGATACATAAATACTAGAATCCTGCTACCCTTTGTGCCTGCGAGTGAGAAAGATCATCCCTCCTTGTGGCAAGAATGCTGATTTTGGCTGGGGAAGGGACAGAGAAGGTCCGGTGATGGGCAGAGCCCCCACACCTGCCTGGAGCTCAAGTAGCCTTTAGGTGGTGTGCAGCAAGCTGGTGTCCTCCAGTCCATTACACAGAATTACAGACTGGGTTGGGTTGGAAGGGACCTTAAAGCTCCTCCAGCTCCAACCCTGCCACACGCAGGGACACCTTCCATAGAGCAGCTTGCTCCAAGCCCTGTGTCCAACCTGGACTTGAGCACTGCAGGGATGGGGCAGCCACAGCTTCTCTGGGCACCCTGTGCCAGCGCTCAGCACCCTCACAGGGAGAGCTTCTGCCTAAGAGCTCATCTCAGTCTCCCTTTGGGCAGGTTAAAGCCATTCCCTTGTCCTGTCCCTACATCCCTTGTCCAAAGCCCCTCTCCAGGTTTCCTGTAGCCCTTTTAGGCACCAGAGCTGCTCTAAGGTCTCCCCTTAAGGAGCCTTCTCTTCTCCAGGCTGAATCATTGCCCAAGTCTCCTTGGGATGGGACAGGAGCATCTGGGATGTCGTGGTACCCCAGGTGGGACAGGCACTATGACCGTGTCCTGTTACAACCCCTGAGGAGGTCCTGCCCTTGCTGCAGTACTGCCACAGCACTGCTCCAGTGCCAGAATCCCAGGTGAGACCTGGGAAAGGAAAAAGCCCTTGTAGCTTCCCAGTGCTTTGAGGTGGGTCCTGGACAAGAGGAATGTGAGGCAGATCTTGCAGGGTTAGGCAATCTCCCCTTGGGAGTCACCCAGGAATGCTGCTCTTTCAAACATCATCTGTGGAGGCACTCTTGGCCGTCCCCACCTTGCCCCGGCCTCACAATCCCATTGAGAGCATCAGCAGTCTGCAGATGGCAGGAGCTTGACTCCAGCCTCACACCTTGCAGGCAGCACAGGTTGCCAGCAGACACTCATCTCCATCTGCACTAATCTTGGCACCATGTAAATAACGAGAGCTGCTGGTGAGAGCTCCGGAGGAAGCCGCTGGAGTGCAGATAAGCCGGGGATGTGGAATGCCAGGTTTCAGGCTGCAGGGTGGGAAGGAGATTAGGATCACTGTGTTATCTGCTGTTACCTAATTCAAGGAAATAACTACATATGTGCATAGCACATACGATCAAATGCACAGAACTTCAAAACTGATATTAAATCAGGAACTTCACAGTTCCAGCTACTGCTTCATCTTTAATTCACTTCCCTATTCCCATGCGCTCCTGGATTGCTGGAATCTTGGAGCACCGGGTGCCCGGGCTGCTGCCTGTGCTCCATAGAGCTAGGTGAGTTTCAGGGGGATAAGAGCCTTTAATTCTGCAGTCCTATGGTTTTTTTCCTCTGTTTCAGCAATAAGCAATGTTATTTTAACAACGCACTTTTGTTCTGTTCATTTGTACACTGCTCACAGTGAGGGGAGGGAGGCCAGACACTGCTGGATGATGTGCTTTGGAATACACTGGTGTTACTGCGCTGGGATCGCATGGAGAGGGTGCTCTGCTCCAAAGGGAGACAGCCCTTGCTCCAGC
Source organism: Forpus xanthops (assembly GCA_032466535.1). Classification (NCBI taxonomy): domain Eukaryota; kingdom Metazoa; phylum Chordata; class Aves; order Psittaciformes; family Psittacidae; genus Forpus; species Forpus xanthops. The sequence goes on from JASSUY010038877.1 coordinate 17,180, forward strand.
ACATTCATCATTTCACAGAGGGGAGGAAATCAGGCTCTGGGTGTAAAGACAGAACGACTTGGTCCTGGTTGTGCAGGCAGTGGGTGACAGCAGCAGGGGACCCTCCTGCTGCGCTCCACCATCTCGCTCCCTGTTTAATCTCCCCTTTGTGATCCAGCACGGAAGGGTTTGTTAATGGCAGGGGAATGGATATGGTGTTTAAGCATCATCTCCAGTGAGTTTTCAGCCTGACATGGCAAAGATTTAATGCTGCAGCTAGACCACCTCTGTGGGAGCCTATAAAAACGCCTGCACAGCACAGTTTCTCATCAGGCAAAAAAATGATGACATTTTTAATGGGGGAGATGTTTCTGTTCATTGTCACCAGAGACCGAAGTCTCAGAAGCTGCTATTTAACTGGAGATGTAAATTTAAGGTTTATATCCAGCACGCTGGGGAAGAGATGCTTCCTTATGGGAATTGACTGCTGAAAGGAAGGCATCGCACCACTGAGCAACGGAGTTTACTATTATGTTTATTCAAGGCTCATTTTGTTCAGATTGAGGTGCTGGAATAATAATACCTTGAAATCATCAGTAAGAAAGCTGATGGAGAGGGGACACACCAGTTCCCAGTACATGGCTCCAGTGCATTCCATTGCCAGCCTAGCTCTTTACAATGGTCTTGAAGGGTCAGATAGGAACAAAGTACCTTTGGTCCTGATGCTCATGGAGCACAGTGGTAGACAGTTCTACCCACATCACCTACACTCCAGCTAATACCACTTCTCCCTTTCCTGGTCATAGGCAAGGTGATGTTCACAGTTCCTTGGTGGATCCAGGCTGAACGGGTGCAGCCATGCATCCATTGGGGTGCATGGCGGAGGTCCTGGCACTGTCCCACTAAGGGCATGTACATGAAAATGGCATAGCCAACTAGAAACTGGATCCAGGGGAGCTTTGCAAGTGATGCTGAGGCCTTTGCTCAGTTCTCAGCCGCTTCCTGGTAAACACTAAAGGGCAAACAATTCCTTTCCAGATGTATTTCCTATGAGACTATGGAGTGATGTAGCAGGGGATGGGGTTGGAGCTGGGGTTTCCACCTGCTTTTGGATTAAGTGTCCCATAACGCTTCTGGTGCTTAATTATGCCCCAAGGTCTTCATCACACACAAAATAGAAACACCCTGGCAGACATGGACAAAGCCTGGAAATGGGTGTCCATGCCAGGTGACCCCCTCGTAAACCTCTATCGTGAGCATGAGCTGAAGCACAAACCTCTGCTACAACTGGCACACATGGCCAAGGGTGCCCATGGGGTGTGCTGCCCACCTTGGCCACATCAATTGCTTGAGCCTCATGGCCCCAACGTGCCACATGATGAAAACCCTGCTAAGCACAAAGGCAGCTAAAGGACCCTGTGACAAACAGCACCAGAGTCCCTCTCTCATTGCCTGACTCCATCACATTGGGACAGCCAGATCCACCCCTCAGAGCTCATGACCAAGCTATAGAAGCAACACTTGGCAGCTTTTACAGGATCTCTTTTATGATCTTGCTCCAGTTTAACCTACACGGAAACATCCAATTACTCAGCTGATGCACAAACTGCCACTGCTACAGAGACTGGGCACTTGCTCTCAGTTTAGGCTGCTCCAAGGATATCAGAGAAGGGCTCAGATTCCTCCACTTGGTTTTGGGCAGGTGCTCGTGCCAATTTAAGGTCATGGTCCTCATTTTCAATGCAGCTCGTGGCTCAAACTCCAGCTAACATCAAAGAGTGGATTTTGATCTGTGACCAGCCATGACAGCCATGCTCCTGTGTGACAAGGCAGCTTGCAGAGCCAAGAAGGGAAGGTGACACAGCTGGGGACAGAGAGCTCTGCTGAGAGGACCTGGAAACCTTCCCATAGCAGTGAGGGGATGCAAATGGCTAACTGCAAGTAGGGAAACTGCAAAGCCTCTCCCTTGGAAAAGGTGAGTGACACCCAGGACCAGCGCTCCTCACTTTAACCCATACATCCAAGGTACATATGCTCGCCTCAGGGCATGAGCAGCAGCATCTGCTGCACTCTGGGGAGAACCTCCTGCAGTTCTGATCCAGCTCTATGCTCCAGCCCATTGAAAGAGGCTTTAACCTGACAGAGGGGAGACTGAGATGAGCTCTTAGGCAGAAGCTGCTCCCTGTGAGGGTGCTGAGCGCTGGCACAGGGTGCCCAGAGAAGCTGTGGCTGCCCCATCCCTGCAGTGTCCAAGGCCAGGTTGGACACAGGGCTTGGAGCAAGCTGCTCTATGGAAGGTGTCCCTGTCCTTGGCAGGGTTGGAACTGAATGAGCTTTAAGTCCTTTCCAACCTAAAGCATCCTACAAATCCATGAGAAAGCCAGCTCTGTCCCACAGTGTCCCTCCCCAGCTCCCTTGGCTTCTGCAGCAGGCTCCAGCCTGGGGTAAGGCACACCAATGCGAGGGAAAGCCAAGGTCCAGCAGCAGAGACAAGCAAAGGGCTGTTGTACATCACCAAAGCACAAAGGGTGAATAATCAGACACAGATTGCTGTGGAAATGATGGAGTAGCTAAACAGGGGGACGGAGCTGGCACACCTGGGCCATGGCAAAGCAATGAAATGAGGGAGCGTATTTAAAGCTAAATTACCCAAGGTTTTATTTATTATTTGTGGACTGCAACAGACACAACCAATACAAAATGCAGCCCTTCAGCCAAAGTGCTTTCTGACCACAATAATGGCTTTTTGTCTTCTTGGACTCTTTACAAGCAATGACTAAAACTCAGGCAGCCCAGCTTGCAGCATGCACAGAGCAGCTCAAGCCCCACTCCCAGGGCCACGGTCATGTCCTGCAGCACTGAACTGCACAGATTTGAGCAAGAAATACCATGTTGTTTCCCCACTCCGTTCTTCTCCCTTCCTCCTTCCCCAAACACAAGTTATTTTGGGTCAGCTGGTGTTGAGCAGTGCAACCCTCAGTGTGAACTGTCAGAGCTTGCATCTAACTCAGGGGTGAGGAGTATTCAAATCTGCTGTCAGCTCCCTACTTCGCTTTTTAAATATAGCCCTGGTAAGTGATGTGAAGACAGCCGTAAATGCCTAATAGCTACAGGATGTGTGATGATAGAGAAAAGAACAGCTTTTACCAAAAAGGGGGGAAGAAAACCCAAACAGAAAATGAAGTCAGAGCTATTGAAAACTGGGTTTTACCTTTTAACCTGTGAGACTTGTCCAAACCACGACAAAGAGACAGAAGAGGCTGGGTGTTTGTTCTTACTAAGTAATAACTGCTGCATTATACTAGTCTTTCTGATTAACTGCAAGATGATGCTTCTGTAGATGAAGTTTTCCTGCTCATTGTTCACATATGGAGTTTTGGATGTGTGGAGAAGAAATCAACCTTCTTTCCCCTTCCTTGCCTTGAAGAAGCTACAATTATGCGGGTGTTTTTGCCACCTGGAGGAAGAAACATAAACCAACCACAGATGAATGGTGTTGGGTGAGGTTTGTGCTGGTTGCAATGGGCAGTTGCTCCTGACTGCTGGGTTAATATACAATCCTTTTGGCCATTCTGGTTTGTGATGCTGTTCTGATACAGATTCCCTTATCATCATTCCATCCCATCTGGAGAGAGCCTGGAAATAACCCTGGAGCTGCAGAGCACCTGCACCTCTCCCTTACCCAGGTCTCCAAGGCACCACCAAACTCATTTTTCTCTCCATGTCCTAAGTCCAACCTTGTTGTGGCCCCTTGAAGCCTACCACAAAGGAACACTTGGTCTGCTCCTGCTGAAGCACGTCAAGTGAGGGAGATAGGAAATCCTCACTGGAAGCTGCCATTCACTTTTCATCTTGCCCTGCTTTAAACCACTCTTAGGGCAAAACTGTCAGCAGGAAAGACAGGGCTGGGGTTAAAACACTGGGGTTAAAAGGTGGAAAACCGGAATGACAGAAACATAAACCTCTAGATATACAAGGGAAAGAAGCAGCACAGCATACCATCCTGAATGGCTACAGCCCTGTTAACCCTTATCCATCATTTATGTCTATTATTTGGATGAGACCATTAAAAATTTACTACCACACTCCTTTTGTTCCCCCTTTTAAAGACAGACTCTGCATTTTCCCCCTCCCTGTATACCATTGAAGCATCACAGAGTGAGATACTTGTGTATGAGAGACAACCTAGAGAAAGCCATGGGTCATGAGTGCTTCTGGCACGGTGAGGAGGGCTCCTCTCCAGTCTGCTCTGGGACTGTCCCCTCAGCTCTCCCCTTTCCCAATGGGCAAACACATTGCAAAAGAAAACCCATCCGTTTCCTTCTGGAGGAACTCAGTTACCACGAGAGATGCCCAGAGCAAAGACGCAGCAAAGCTTTTGCCTCCAGGTTCCTGCAGCACTTGGAGAACCTCAACAGCTTCAACCAGGCCACTATGTCCCAGCTCTGTCCCAACCTGCCCAGCCATTTGCCTGCAGAGAGCATTTTAACTGACCTACAGAGCCAGCACAGTTTATGCCTGTCACTCATCCAGACATGCTCCAAACGTGCAATGAGCTATCAGCACAAGGCATCTATCCCAGACCCTTCTCTTCCAGAGCTCACAAGGTTTACCTCATCTTGCCTTACAGACCAATGGTTCCCCTTCCTTCTGCCACCTCCCACAAATCATACACCTTCCTCCATCTCTCCCATTCCTTTTCCCTCTTCCTTCAGCTGGAAAATGAAGGGAATATGGGAAACTGAAGAGAGTCAGCCTGCCAGTGGGCAGGGAATTGCGAGGGCTGACAGTCTTCAGCATGGTCTCCAGCATGGCACTGATGTAGGAAGACACTAAATATTGTTCAGCCTAGAGAACAGGATGGGGCGAGATGGGCTGAGTTATCTCCTAATCCACAACAGCCATCTGCCAGGCAAAAGCAAGCTTGAAAATAGGCAGACATGCTAGATCATGTCAAGAGGCAATTCACATAAATAGCTTGGCAAATCATTTTCCCTGGGAAACTGGAGGGTTCTTGTGCCAGAGGATGAATGAAACAGTTGAAGCCTTCTGTCAGGGCTACAACACAGGGAGAATGGAAAAGATGGCACATGCCATGTTCCTCCTGTATTGGTCCTACCACGACACTTGCCCAGCACAGCAAACCATGGCTTGCAAACAGATGCGCTTGCTTGGTCACTGGGCTACTGGATGCTGATGGAGAAATGGCACAAGCTGGGGATGGTCATCCCCAAAAGACCCAAGGAAGGAAAATACCAACGCTCCTATAAGGAAAACCAATGCACTGCATCCCATTAGCAGAGCCACAAATGACAAACTTCACCTGTGGGCTACTGGATGCTGGTGGAGAAATGGCATGAGTTGAACTTGTGGGGTGAAGCTGAACTGCTCCATCACAGGGACACAAACCACAAGCATCAAACCTCCCACCCTGTGGAAAACTGACCTGGAGGAGACCTACAACTACGAAGTAGCAGTGCCATGCTGCTGGGGTAACAGCAATCTGCTATTTGGGACTGGTCCCAATTACCTGTGCCTTCCACCTAGGAAAGCCAGGAGGGTTGTATCAGCCAGAGGGAACACAGCACCACGATCTGCATGGCTGCTCCTTGAAATCCCAGCCATTCACTGTCTGCATGTAAATAAATCATCACCGAGGCCTCATTGCCAGCTTCCCGAGTCTCACTTCGGTTTGGTTTGCTGTCAAGAGTGCAACCACTTGAATTTATGCAGATGATGCACTCCTGCCAGGTGTTGACTTTATGTGCTTTTCTTCCTCCCTGCTACACTGGGAAAGAAGAATGGGGTAATATTTGCTAATGAGACAAGGGGGATATTTCTGGGCCCCTTAAACTTACAAAGAATAAAATATACCTTTAAAAAATTGCTGACCCTCGAAACCTCAACAGTAAGTTTATCTCCGGGACATGTTTCTTAGTCAGCACAGGGGCTTTCCTGAAGGAGCTCTTTGTAATTCATTAGTACTGGAGTAATAGGTACGCTCCTAAATAATTCCTGCGCTTATAAAACACCATCTGGTATCACGCGGTAAGGACGGTGTAAATCAGGAGAGCTCCATTGACTTGAATGGGTTCTGATGGCTTTCCATCCACCTGCCAAGCTGGCCCACGAGCTCCTCTCAGAGGTCTCGTGTTCCCTGTTTAATAGGAGCTCTCGCACCATCTCCTCAGATCCGATGCTGTTGCCTGTGTTGCCTGGGATAAAACTGCTGCTTGTTGTGGAAGCACAAAGCTCCGTCCTGGCTGCAGCAGGGACAAGCCAGGCCCAGGGCACGAACAGTGCAAGCTGCGTTTATGGGGGTTCATATTCGAGCAAGAGGCACATCCTCTGCTCTGACTCATGAAACCTGTCAGGGAATTCTGACTGGATGAAGGGGTAAGAAAAAGGTCCAATTCTGAAGCCACTCTAACTTGAGCTTAAGCTTTTCTGCTGCATTAGAGAGCAGAGCTGGATTTACATAGGTTAGAGTAGATTTGCTGAGGTTATATTCTGTGGGGCTCTTTTCCCATTAAAAAAAACCCATAAGTGAGAAACAAGAGATTTACAGGGCAGAGCCAAGGAGGAAACTCACAGTTCATGTTAATCCATCCAAGTTAAAAGCATTCCCCACTCCAAAATCCTGCCTCCAACATCTGAAAACTGCTTTAGAACCTCTAGGTTTTATAAAGCAGTCAAAAAGATGGGCCTGGCCCAGCCTCCACCAGATCTGGAGCTGGGACCATCTTCTTCCATTGCCCTGAGCAATGCCAAATGACCCTGGAAGACTTGGTAGGAATCGAATGCCCCAAACCTCGCAGCTCCAGCTTGGGGTTTGTTGTACATCAGCTGCTTTCAGGGTGGTAAAACAGTCACAGAATCATGGAATAGACAGGGCTGGAAAAGACCTTAAGATCACCCAGTTCCAACCCACTGCCATGGGAAGGGACACCTCACACTAAGCCATTCCACCCAAGGCTATGTCCAACCCGGCCTTGAACACCACCAGGGATGGAGCATTCACAACTTCCCTGGGCAGCCCATTGCAGTGCCTCACCTCCTGCACAGTAAAGAACTTCTTCCTCAGAACCAATCTAAACTTCTGTTTAAGTTTGAACCCGTTACCCCTCGTCCTATCACTACAGTCCCTAATGAGGAGTCCATCCCCAGTCCTTATGTTTCTTGGGTTTCTCCATTTCCACCAGAGACTTCATGGGGTTGGGCTCCAGGAAAAGCAATCTCCTCTCCTTTTAGGCAGGGACAGCATTTCAACAAATGAATGTGAGATTTCATTCGGGCTTTTGTATGTAACATAAACCCCACAGACAGAAAGAGCTCTGTGGCCTGGAAGCTCAGCACAAACAACAGAGAAGGGACTCGGCATTTGGCAGATTTGGGTCCTTTTCTCTTCCCTGGGTTTTGTTTTTCAGAGGTATCCGATATCCCAAGCCCCAACTTGTTCAATCTGACCCCAAACCTCCTCCTGGAACAAAGCAACACAAAAGCTTTAGGCAATTTGCCTGCTGCAGAAGGCACTGAGCCCCTGCGAACCTTCCTCCCAAACCCCACATCACACACACGGCCTCGGACAAAACAGAGCCTTTAAAATAAACCCTGAATTTCGGATGTCTAGCCTGGATCCAGCCCTGGAAAACCCAAATCCAACCCCAGACATGTAACTCAGCTGAGAGTCCTGCAAAGGCAGCTCAGTGATCACAGCAGGTTTAAAGGTTGCATGCTTTACCTCTGCATTTACCTTTAGCTGTGTGCTTCCTTCCCCGCGGTGCAGACACAGCATCTCCTGGGGTTTAACTGCTGGTGGATGTCCTGCCCTCAGCAGTGCCTTGAGGGACTCATCCACACGCAATCACCCCCCCATCACTCACTGTTATTACCTCCCCAGTTCACAGCAGTGCTGAAAGGCTCCCGGATCACAGCTTTCAGACCTATTTCTGTTAATACATTTTCCCCCTCAGTCCTGTGACTAAATGGAAGATGTTTAAGCCTCGAAACCCCGGACAGGATGAACTGCAGCCCATGCAGCCTGTTTTCCGAGGGCTGAGCTGCCCTGCTTTTCTACTTGGAAAACTCTTTGGCTCTTTCCTGCTGTCCAGATCCAGCCTTTATCAGCCTCATCCTCACATTGTGACCCTAAGCAAGGGACCCATCCCCAATTCATGCCTGTACTGTGTCCCTAAATGAGGGCATCTCCCAGAGATGGGCAGCTTTTGGGTTCAGGAGAAGACACCTCAAGGGGAGTCAAGGCCCTCAGAGATGCTTTGGAGAGGGAAGCCAATGGTACAGAAGGAAGAAGGGAGGGAACACAACATGAAACAGTAAACATCTGCATCACCAAGCTCAAGTGAATTCTGACCCTAATTAATGACTGTTAATGGTGATAACAAACAACTAAGAGTGGGAATAGGACAAAAGGAAGGTGAGAAGAAAGCACAACAGTCAAGCAGGGAAAAAGAAACCCAAAGACCCTTTCAGGAGCTGTTGTCACTTGCAATAAAGCCGGAAACCTCAGTGATTAATCTGGGGCTTGCTCATTCTCCATAGTGTCTCAAGATGTTGGTATTTGCAGAAGGGGCAGTGCAGCCCCCGGATAAGGGAGAAGAATGAAACCCTCACAGCTTCCCCCCCTTGGTGCCTGACACCTTCAAGTCATAAAACTTAGGGAACGCAGAAGCTTTCCCTTTGAGACAGGCAGCCTGGAAACACAGTCAATACAGCTTTGTATCCCACTGCCATTAAGACAAGCTTATCAGCAGGGTGCCAGGAGTGCAGAGCACACTGGCTGACAGAAAAATCAAAGTTCCATTCTCTTTGCAATTCATATCTAGGCTACTCTCACCTCCTGGCTGGCCCAGGCTCCCATCCTCACTGTTACACAACCCCGTGCATGCTCTGCCTAGCAGCTGTCTCTGGTTTTCGCAAGGGCATCTTCTCCTTCTCTTAGACTCATCCCTGTCCCACACAAACCCCATCCCTCCAAGCAAGATCATTTTGTGCAGAGGCAAAAAGCCTGGTTTGCCACCACGATCGCAAAGCTGAAGGTGCAGAAGAGGCTCTCTGAAAGCAGCAGGGAAGGACTCCACAGGGTCATTTTGCCTTCATCATTCAAGATAAAAGCCTGACATGTCACAGCAGCTGAAAACCTGAGTTAAGCAAAGTGGGTCAGGTCTTGTGTAGACCCACAGGACTCGAGGCCGGTGGTAGAACCTCCTGGGAGAGGGGAAGGGACAGGACTTGGGCTCTGAACCCCACCTGAGAGCTCTTGGAGGGTATCTCTCACCTTTCTGCTCTGCTCCTTGCTTAGGTTGCCCGAGAGGGACTCGCCATCAGGGACTGTAGCAACAGGGCAAGGGGTAACAGGTTAAAACTTCAACAGGGGAAGTTCAGGTCAGATATAAGGCAGAAGTTTCCCCCTTGCAGAAGAGCAAGATGGCAGAGAACATCAGGAGGATGAAGGACTCATCAGAACTTGGACCATGAAGCAAATCCAACCATCTGAACAAACAGCACTGAAGCCTCTGACAGCGTTAGACCATCAATAGCAGCAAGAGGATGGTCACACTGAGCTCTGCCTGTCTCCACCTCCATCTCTCTTTATTGCAAGGAAGAACTTTCTGTAATAGATTTCAGATTGCTTATAACATAAGCCCTTGTGTACAAAAGCAGCTAACAAAGCAGCACTCCAACAAAAGGCCTATTGCAAGTTTCCTTCCAGTAATTGAGGCTTTTATAGGAATAATGTGAATAGAAATAAGCATGAGCAAAATTATTCTGGTTTTATGTCCTGTCAAGCTTCATTTATGGTCTTACATGAAATTCTGGGCCTTGGTTGAGCATTCTGTTACCCTACAAGAACCAGCGTTGGGCTGTAAGGACAAGGTCCCCTTGCTCTCACCTGGGTCTATGTGATCCAGATGTGCCTTCCATGAAGCTGCTGGAGTTGCAAAGGAATAGAAAAGGCCTGGATGAGAGGGGTCTGTGTTTGCAGAGTTCATTGCTTCAGCTATCCCGTTTCTTCCTCTTCCATATCCCATACAAACATCTGGAAGGGAACCGCAAATGGAAGAGGGAAGTTTTGCACATAGCTTTTGGACCACAATGGATCTCACCTGGCTTCCTACTCTTACAAGGTCACTGCTGGGAAGTGCAAAGACCTTACTTTTCCCCACACAGAGCTTGAAATGTCTCAGCTCCTGGTTGAAAAGTCAGGGCTCCATTAGGACCGTAATCCAATAGAAAAACCCTATGGTAACCACATGCATCTTGTTTGCTGTGTTGTACGGGATGGGCTGCAGAGGCAGCGCTCCACTTCTGCATCTCTGTGCTGCTCGAGAGGGAACAGATTCACTGCATCAAGAGATGGACCTCACAGCAACCTGGCCTCAGTGCTGCACAAAGCTCAGTTGCCTGACCCAAGCTCTGTACATCTTCCTTTGGAGGAAGATCACACATTGTACTTGAAGGAGAGAGCAGAAAAGATAACGCAGCGTCTTTATGAATGAGATCTCCATAAAGATGCATTATTCACCCTGAAATTATTAGCCACGTTTGTGGACACTGTCTCTGGAAGCCCAAGTACACACAGTTATAGCTGCATGCTCCCACATCACCAGCACTGCTCAGGCAGTGGCAGAGCTGTGCAAACCAAGCCCTGAGGTTGACACCAGGGTGAAAGTGGCTGGGTCCTTTGCCTCCCTATGTTACTAGCATTGATTTTGCTCTTATACCAAGCTCTTTGTGGAGCTGAAAACACCACAGTACACTAGCATCGGTCCCTCCCTGTTGGCACAGTTTAAATGAGTGGTCAGGATGTGACCCTCCATGCGTTCACTGCCTCTCAGCAGTCAGCTGGCATTTCCTAACAGACTTGTTCCCTCTTACACTGCCTGTTGCTATATATAGGCCTAGTTTGCTCCCTCCAGGCTCTGGAGTCTTCAGTGCTTCATTCATGAAGGCATTTTATGCTCCTCAATGATGCCTAATGGACCCATGGAGCCCATGGTGCAGCTCCAGCCCCTTTCCACCTTGCTGACCTGCAGGAACCTCTAGGGTTGAGTCAAGAGCAACAAGGGACCCATCGCCCCATTGCAGCCAATAGCAGGGGGTCCTGCCCCCCCTAACATGGTCCCACAAGAAGGAGACAGGCTCTGCACAGGGGCTGAGGCTGAAGGACTTGCTCCATGCTGGTGCTGCACTGGTTCATGTCAGGGTCTGCATCTCACCCCAGCAAAGGGGTGCATTCCAGCAGAGGCAGTGATTTGAGATTACCGTGACCAAGAGGTGGGAAGGAAAGCAAAACCACCCCTAGATTTTAACCAAAACCCCTAAACTACCCCACAAACCCCCAAACAACCAAGAAAGAGCCTCATCAAGGCATCCAGAGGGTCTGAGAAGTCTGGGATCAAATCCCACATTGCCCTGAATATTCAAGCAGAGATGGACAGAGCTTAGGTCAGACCTAAGTGAAACTAACTGGGAATTAGAGTGTCCCCATCCTGGACTAGTTTTGCTCTTTAGAGTAAGAAGTTAAGAGGTAGGATCTTCACTAAGCACTAAGAAACACCAAAGCAGAAATAAGATCTTGGTTTCCTAAACTCTGCATTGCATCCATCCATTTTATACAGATGTGGGTTTGCAAATCAGAGCATCACCCCATCTTCTATGGAATTGCCTTTCTGTTCAGCAATGTGCTGAATCAATGGGGCCAATCCCCTTGCCTATTCCTGCAATGAGCCTGTTCTAAATCCTTCCTCCTCTCTTTGGAAAGAGGTTGATTATTTACAGTATGTGTAATTCAGATGTCACTGGATTATTAACCTGTGTTGTCTGAAATGTCTGGATCAGTGGATGGGAGTTTGTTTCCTCTGCTCCATGCTAGGTTAGGAAAGCCAGTGCTCTACTATCAACCTGCAACCAGAAAGTCCAAAGTAGGGAAGGGTCAGCAGCAGGAGCTATGATACAGCACAAAGATGGAAAATGGGAGCTCCAGCCCCACTGCTACCATTGGCAAGAGGTGCTCTGGGATATCATCACTAAACCTCTGCTTTCAGCATGGAAAACAGATTGAAGCTGATGGTAAAACAGCAGCCTCAGAAGAGCATAGGCACCATATACTGCTATTTCTCATCACCCATAGCACCAGGAGAGATTTCCAGCCCTGCCTCTGCCTCACTATGGGATTTGGGGAAAGCACCCTCTCTTTGCCATCTCTTTGCAAACAGGAGAATGGAATGTGCTTAGACATAATGCTGAAGAGGCACAGAAATATCTGCTGCTCCGGAGGCAGCTCAGCTCTGAAACACAGCTGCTAAAACAGCACTTGTCAGCCACGGGATGTAAACCACATCATCCCCCAGCTGCTTGCTTTTACACTGAGGGCTGATGCATGTCCCTCCATGCTCCAAACAGCGTTAAAGAGGGTAAAAACTGCCCCCTCCTCAAGCCCTGCACACAGCTGGATGGACTTCCTTTGGACAGAAGGACTTCAGATCCCCCTTTGCAGTCAAGCTGAGCCATTTAAGCTGTTTGAAGAGATGCAAGAGACTGTCAAGAGGAGCCCCAGGCCTCTGGGAGAAAGGATGTGAGGGAGCAGGACCATTCCATCACATCTGAGGACAGTTATTGAAGGATCTCCATAGATCACTAATGCAGCCAGCTGCTGGGTCTGTCTCTAACACAGCACTGGGTGACACAACATATTGCCCTGCAGGACCACAGACCTCAGCTGGTGAATACAGAAGCAAAGAGACGCACATCAGCAAATGTGGACTTATATTTATAAATACACATATTAGGCTGACTTGAAAGCAGGCGGCTCTCAAGGCACTGGAAATGTCAAAAACCCCTCTGCGCTGTCTCACAGGAAAGATTTCCCTTGGATTTTGATCCTTTTTAGTCAGCTGCTTTCACAGGAAGGAAAGGCTGCAGTGGCAGGCTGCTTGGTAGGCAGACTCCCCAAGGTTTTCAGCTCTGCACGGGCTTTCCTGTTGATTTTGGGGGGTTATTTTGCAGAGCTAACCCAAATAGGTGAGCGCCTCCCATTGCTGCTGCTCCATGTTTTCTGCTGACAGCAATCCATCTTATCCCAGGGAGGAGCAGCAGGAAGAACTCCTGGCACTACCAAGGAAGAATGGCAATAAAAGTCAGTTGAAAACTTCCATGAGCCTTCAGCTCCAAACCCGGGGAAGGAAATGCCACCAATGATTCCCCCCTTCTAATGGGGTTTGCAAAGGTTGACTTGCAAGGAACTAAACCAAGGAAACATTTCAGTATCCGTGAGCTCTGGCACCTTAAGTGATGTGACATTTACATGATCATTTGGCAACTAAATAAGCAAGAGAAGATGCTTTTGCTTTTCAAACCTGAAGGTATGGTGCTTTCACAGAGCAGCTTCCAGCGTTTTCCAGGTTTACCTTCTGACTCAAGTGGAAAACCATCATTTGCAAGGTGTTGGTGGGGGCACACATAAACCCAGCACAGATTCACACCAATTCAGCAGCATCTTGGAGCACACCACTGCTCTGCCATAGTGACACCATTTAGAAGGGCTCCAGCTGGAGGCCCCACATCTCACAGCCTAAAAGTTGGGATGCTTATTATTGCCAAGTGGGGGAAAGAGCATGAGTCAGAGCTGCTCTCACTTCACTGCAGGATAGGTTTATTGCCAGGATCTCCAGATGAGCAAGAAAAAACCCAACAGAAGCACTGGCAGGGTGGATACAGGTTACATGTGCCCCCAGGGATGAGCCCCATAGCCTAACCTAGTGTGCATCTTCCCCCTGTAGCATCCCACAGGTATCACCCATCAATAAGGTCAGGTTCAGTTTTCACCTGGGCTCCTCCTGAGAATCAATGCACTGCATAAACTCATTTTCCAGCTGCTTTCATTAGACTTCAATTTCTGCTCAGGAACTCCACATCGTGCAACAGAGACAACGGCGGAAGGCGGCATCAGGGAGCAAGTTCACAACTGCTCAGCACGGAGAGCTTTGAGAGAGCCCTCCCGAAGCTGAGCATGCACATTTGTTAATTGTAACTAAGATAATCCGTAATTAGAAGTAAAGCTCAAACTGGGAAGCCCTGATCCGTGTTTGAACTTTGCCCACACTGCACCTCCCACTGCAGAATAGCTTTGTTTATAGATTTCAAGTCTATTCCAGCTAATGTGACCTTGGAGATAAAGAAGAGGCAAAAATCTCTACCTACATGGGGAAAGGCTCTTCCTCCCTCTGGAGGGAAAACAGAAGAGAATGGGAATTGTTCTGGGGCTTGTTTGAACTCCCCCAAATTGATTTCAGTAGCGAGGAGCCTGCGCTCTCCTCATTCATCCTCTCTGCCAACGTGCAGCCTTTTCGTCTCTGGTGATAAGGGAATTTTTAATTATTGTAATTATCATTTGAAAATTGGGTTCCTGCCACAGACAATTGAAATGAGATTCAGTTACTTTTTATCTTCGTTAATGTCTTTTAATCTGAGGTTTCATTTCCTATCAGCAGTAAAATATGTATGCGAGCATACACACGCTCAGCTTAAGTACATGAGAAGAGACCCGTGTGCTCATAAAATATATGGGAGTGTATTACATATGGTAGGCAGACTGTTCAGCAGAAAGGACTATTATGATCAGCTCGTTCCATCTATTATGAAACAAGCACCATGTCACCTCGCCTGTCATTTCTGCATCAAGTCACCTCTTTCAGAAAGACATCCAACCCTGACCAAAAGAGTTTGCACAATGGAGCATACCCTCATTTGACCACTGGAAAGGATCGTCAAGGGCAAACCCATCCTAACTTAGGAATCACATAATCTGCATGATGCAGTTTGGAGGGTGAAGAAGGGGTGGAAAAGGTGCATGGCCAGAGAAGCTGTGGCTGCCCCATCTCTGGCAGTGTTCAAGGCCAGGTTGGATGGGGTTTGAAGCAAGCTGCTCCAGTGGAAGGTGTCCCTGCCTGTGGCAGGGGTTGGAACTGGATGAGCTTTAGGGTCCCTTCCAATCCAAACCAGTCTGGGATTCTGTGGTAAAACCTTAGTCTTTTCCTGCTGGCGCTGCTGACAAAGCTGCCCAACTTCAGCTTCGAAACTGAGATTTGTTTTCTCCATTAGGATCAGAATTAAGACTTCAGGAACTCATTTGACCCAGAGTACTCTTATACACCCCACAGTAGGCAAGAACCAACTGTCCAAGCTGTACAAACCTCAGTGACCTCATCTGGAAGTAGGGTCAGCAATCACACCACTGATGCTGCTATGTCTGTGCATAAACCAGTCCTTCTTTCCATGTTGCTCTCCCAGCTAAGTATCTACCGCTGCTGGCATGCTTCAGCATCCGGGAGATGGAGGTCTGCACCTCAATCTCCAGTCCAGCCCTGCAAACCCATTGCTGTCAGCTGATGTGTTTGGGCATAAGCTCAGCTGGCAGCTTTGCTGTGGATTTGCAGGCAAACCCTCCCGGTCTCTGAGCTGCTCAATGCAGCCACGAAAAAACAGCTTAAGCTGCTGATTTAGTTTGGTTTTTTCCCCTTAAGTTCTCATTTATTCCTAACACCACGTTCCTCAGAGTCTCTCAGCCCAGCTTGCCCCCAGAGACCCTCAGAGCCTGACACATCCACTACTGTTGACCATTATATATTGTAGTGAGGTCCAGCAGCCACAGGGCAGGACTGGCTCTGAAGGATGCAGTGAGGCACTTCCCTGCCTTATCCTACAGAGCACAGCTTAGCCCATGCAGGCCTGCCAAAGAGCTTTTGCCTCCCAGATTGGAACTGTTTTAGGTGGCTTAACTCTTGTGCACTGAGATGGGGAGCCCATGCATGTTCAAAACACAAGGCTGGACCAAGCCAGTGGGAACTGCAGGTTGTTGTTTCAGAGGCCCTGTTCCCTTCCAGCTACAAGCCAGTGCTCACCCATCCAGCCAGCTCTGCTACCAACCTCTCAGCCATGGTGGCTCCTTCAGGGCTCCGATGGGGAGGCTCTGAGGATAAAGCCAAACCTCAGCTAACAAAGCCATCTTTTTCTTCCTCCTCTCCCCCTTCTCCTTTGTAGATTTATGAATCTCCGCTCACTTTTCTTCTTCCCTGAAGGTCCACAAAGGTCAGATCTTTGAAATATGTAGAACAGGCAGAGCCTAAAGCCATAAGTGTTACAGAGGTTGAATTCCATGGGCAACACCACAACCTCACAGCCAGTCTAAAATGTCTTGATTGCCTTTAATGTACTTGATTTCATTCCTTTTAGTAATGAGAGCTGATAGGAAGACTTTGCTACTATTTCTGAGCCTCTTTACCAACCCATCATCACTTTCCTGCTTCAGGTAGGATGGAATCCTAGTGCAAAAAAAGTCTCCTAAGATGAGAGTAAGCGGATTTCAAATAGAAACAGCCATTGCAACAACTGAACTCTATTTGTGTACGTGTGCTCTCCTTCATAGGAACTGTTGAAATCCAAAGGAGAATCAAGGAGAAAGATGGTTAGAAACTTGTGTTTGCTTTTGCGGGGGTTTTGTTTGTTGGTTTTTCTTTTTAATATAAGAGAAGCAGCAGCAGAGTTTTATTTGTTATATGCCATATTATTAACTTCATTCAAAGCAACCCTGTGCTCTTAGAAGTAGGAAAATAAACCTTCCTGGTCTAATCTGCCTGCTCTGGAAAGAAACTAATCAGACCGTGCCGTCTGCATAGCCTGAGTTTTAATTACCTCTGAAACTCGCCTGGTCCCACATGAGCAGCTTTTCAAAAGCAATCTATTAACAAACAATAACCCCGCTGCTCGCTGCCTGGTCCCATGCAGATGCTATCGCTGCCTCTGCGCAGCCTCTTCCCTCCTCTGCCCTTCCCATCCTGCTCCAACACGGATCAATTAATAAACCCTGCTGAGAAGGGAGCTGGGAAGCCCTGGGGAGCCAAGGCCAGTGATGGGAGCAGGACACGGACCGGCAGGAGAAACACACAGTGGGGTTGGGAGCACAGCTCCGAGGTGCAATTCCAACATATAATCGTCATCAGAAGAAGAAACGGAGCTGGCAGAGGGAGGAGGATGTCACCGGCAGCTCCGGGGCTGTCACTTGTTAGCTGGTTCACTGGGATAACAAAGCTGTGAGCTGCTGTCCTCTACTCCTGAGGATGAGATTGGTGCTCTGGGCCCTCTGCCCTTCTGTGGAGAAGGGCCAGGATGATTCAATCCTTCATCTCCAGCAGCAAAGCAAAGGGCATTGAGTTCTGGACCTGTGGCTAATGTGAGAGCACGAGTGGCCAAACGTGCACGTTATGTTTGAGGTGTTCCAAGTAGTGTGTAGCTACAACTAGAAAGCACAAAACCGCCTGTAAAGGTGAGTCCCTGACCTTCACAAACTGGACATTCACAAGACCTCACTGGTATGGGAGAAAGCAGAAGGAAGGAGACCTGAGCTTTCGAGTTGACCACCTCTGAAGGTTGGTCTCCAGCTGGCATTCAGCCTTGTGAATCCAGCTTCCCCATCCCTCCTTGGCTCATGCCTGTGGAAGATCTGCTTCGACATCGCGGGGTCAGCACTTGTTCCTGCAAGATGTGGGACTCCAGAAGCTGCACCCGTGTCCTACCAGCACCAGGAACCCCAGAGGCCGAGGTCCCACAGCACTGTACAAACACTGACGGGAGAAACCCACCCAACAGCTACTGGCATTTTGGAACACCAGTCACCTATCGCATGCTTCCCACCTGCTTCTCCTGAGGACAACCAAATGTCCCACACCACACACGGAGATGAACATCGCGGTGGCTATTCCATGCACAGAGCCCTCACCCATATTGAGGGAGGGCACAGGCTCCCCAGCATGTTTTAAGGTAGGTGGCCAAAAGGTACTGCAAGAGAGTTGGAGAAGTACAACACAAGCACTGTCTCTTGCCAAGCAGTACCTATACAGAGCCAGTTTTGCTCTAACAGACACAAACCAGACCATCTTCATGCTTGGTTTCTTGCCAGCTCACAAAGGGGAATGGACATTCCCTGTATGCCCAGTGTAAGAGGCACCAGGGACCCATATCTTTGGGGCAGCTCAGCTGAGGGCTGGCAGATAGTGGTGCAGCAGGCTTAGATCTCTATAGCATCACCTTCCACTAAGCTCTTGCTCTGGAAGGATTCAGAGAGAGCTGAAAAAGCAGCATTTCAATCATCAGTCTTCCATCCTAAATGCACACCTGCCTCAGACCTATTGCTGCTACATTCATCACTTCAATTTGAGAGTTTAAGAATCTAAAATGTAGTTCCCCTATTGGACCATTAACCTCCTTATGTATCTACTACTTGCAACCAACCTACAGCAAACCCTTCTCAGGCCACACTTGCTAAGCACCAAGCACCCAGAGTCCTCAGAGCAAACAAGCCCAAAACACAACCAAGAGCATTCATCCTTCAAAGCCAAACCATGCAACACTCCATGGCACAGCTTTCCCTATCATTCTTACCTGGAAATGAAAGGAGCAGATAAGACCTCCTTAAAAAGCCTGAATCTTCTCCACAATCACCTGCCACTGCCCCTGTTCAACAGCATTATAAAGACCAACAAGGTCTTATTTAGTCTTAATGAAGACTAACAAGGCACAGATGGAGGGGTTTGCTAATGGCACAGGGCTGGCTGCTCTGTCCCCTTGGCCCTAGAAAGCATGGCCTGCAGTGCTCCGCCAACCTCCCAACAGTCACAGCTCTGCAGCAGGGCAAGGAAATGGGCTGGGAAAGCCAGGATACCCTGGCTGCCTGCCTTGGACATGCAAAGCATCTTGTGCAAACCTTGGGTGTTTAGCCCATAGGAGGGTAATCCCTGGTGTGTCCTTTGCCTGGGGACCACTAGAAGCAGTGCAACAAACTGAGGTCTATGTTTGCTCCATCCCTCCAGAGAAACAAGACCTATGAGGTTCTTTTGGTTTTAATAGAAAAAAACACCCATGACAACAACTTTTAGCACCACCACCTCCAGAATCCAACACTTCTTTGGAAAGCTGAGCTAGCAGCTAACAAACACCTGCCTTTCAGCACTTCTACTGATGGCCTGTGAGGTTCTGGTTAGTAATTAAATGCAGGAGGTCGAGGAACCTGCTCGACTGAAAAGTGTTTCTTTGGTATTGAGACCTGACAGGCCACAACAGAAAACAAAAGGGAAAGAACAGTTTGATTCAGCCCCTGGCAGCAAATACATCACCCCAACCAGCCTGTGTGCGTGCAGAGAGCGTGCTCTTGGTTTGATGCAGATGCTGTAGTGATGTCGATGGTCCCAATCAACAGGGTCTTGTTAGGGGCCTGGGGACAAGTAGCACACAAAGAGGGATGTGCTGGCTCTCATACAGCACAGCAGTCACTGCTGGTGATGCTCAGACTGGGATTTCCTGGTTTTCAAAAGGCCCCTTCCTGCATAAAGCTACCCTAGGAATGCATGGGAACAGGCAGCAGCACTTGGATGTGCCTGGAACAGCTTTGCTCCCATGCCCAAAGAGCCAAGCTTTTAGCTGGTGCGAAGCAGAGTCAATGAAAGCCCTTTTTCCACTGCTCAGGAAAAAAACCTCCCTGTACCTCTGTAGCAGTTTTGTGGCCCTGGAGGATCAGAGCCAGGACTGAGAAAAGGCAAAGGAAAGCGGTGGTCTGCTTAGGTGTTAATGAGGAAGTGATTTGTCTCTCCAGGATGTCCTTGTGCTTCCCAGGAAAGTCATCACAGTACAGAATTCCTGAATATTTAATACAGCTTCTTAATTAAGAAAAGGGTAAAAACCTGAGAGACACCATCCCCTCCTGCAAGTTAAGGCCAGAGCTTTAAATACAAGATAATCACTCATGTCAAGGAAGCAGGAGGTAGCTGATTAAAAGGGGTGGCCTCAGAGTCAGATCTGTTTGGACCAAAGAAACAGAGTCAGACTCTGTACAGTCCGAAAGTTTTCAGGGCTTTCATGGAATCACAGAATGGTTTGGCTTGGAAAGGACCTTAAACTCATTCACTTCCAATCCCCTGCAGGGATGCCTTACACTAGACCATGTTGCACAAGGTTCTGTCCAGCCTGGCCTTGAACATTGACAGGGATGGGGCATTTACCTCTTCTGTGGGCACCCTGTGCCAGCGCCTCAGCACCCTCATAGTAAAGAACTTCTCCCTTAGATCTAACCTGAACTTCCCCTGTTTCAGTGTGAACCCATCACCCCTTGTCCTATCCCTGCAGTCCCTGATGAAGAGCCCCTCTCCATCATCCTTGCAGCCCCTTCAGACACTGGAAGCTGCTCTGAGCTCTCCACACAGCTTCCCTTCTCCAGGCTGAACAGCCCCAATGTTCTCAGCCTGGCTCTATATGGGAGGTGCTCCAGCCCCTGACCATCCATCACTTTAGAAGTGGTTTTATCCTATCCTGTCCTAAAAAAGCTGAAAAATTGAAGTAAAGCTCAAAAAAAAAAAATGAAGACTCTGACAAAGTAATTAAAAAAAAAAGCCCTGTCTGGTTTCACAGAAACATTTCACTTTGGTAATTTCCAAAGGTTTCATTTCCATTTCAATCTTCCTTTTGGTCCTGTAGCTGAACCTCCCTTCCAAAGCAAAAAAAGCAAATTTGAAGCAAAATAGCACAGTTCCATTTCCAGGAGTCACAGTGACCTGGTGATCAATTGAAAAACTTTTCTCCATTTTCCCTTGCATGTAAAATCTACTGAAATTGGTCCTTTCCCTCTGAAACATCCTCACTTTGATGAGTCAACATGGCATGATGAACGTTTTGTGGGGCAAACGACTCCTAGGCAGCCTCATTTATCCCATTAATGTCCTGAACCACAGCAGGAGACGATATGGCCTGAGGACTGGCTCAGACTGAAGGGATGGAGTTTCTTTTCCCATTTCTACCTATTTTCAGTGACACGTCTCCTAATCCTCAGGTGTACTGCCCTGGCAGAAGTGAATGAGACGCTGAAATAGGAGGTATCAGCTGCGTCTCAGTCCCTGGCCACGTGCGCACTCCTACCTGCATCCAAGTGGAATGAGTTGCTTTAAAGCAGCTATCTCATGTCTTTAATTAGCATCCTCTTTGGCACCACCATCCGTACAGAAGCACACGTGGTGTGCTACCGCAGTTCAGCTGGCAGGTGGTAGCTTCCTACGCCACCATACAGTCAGGATCGGCGACTGCATCAACGTTGTTTTCTCTCTTTCCCCACGTAGGCTGTAAACTCTTTGGTCCCCAAAATGTTTATCTATGCACAAACTTGGGCAGTAAAAGCCACCAGGTCCAACGGAAGCACAAGTGCTGCCGCAAATAAATAACCTTTGCCTACATACATGGCCCACCTGAACATCTGCTGTGTCAACAGTGATGATAAGAAGACGGAGCATCAAGGATTCGATCCATTTGCATGAGGAGCAGTCAGAAACAAATGTGTTGTGCCATTAAGGGGAACATTAGAAGCACAAATGATTTGTGTGGTTGTTTTCTCCTAGCAGCAGGCACACCCAGGGGGATTCTTAAATGTCCTTGAACTTCAGGAACAAAACGAGGAGGAAAAAAGGGGGGTGAAAACCATATGAACACCATGAGAAGCTGCAAGAACATCATCAGGTGATTAGAAAAAAACTGGAAGGAGCCTCAATATGCCTTTTTATTATAAGCAGCAGTGCCTAGTCGACCTTGCCTGATTCAAACAAGGCAGCAAAGCAGAGATGGGAAGATACGCAGCCTCGTGCGCCAGCCCTCCCCGCTCAGAATTCAAATGATGGCATTAGTATTCAGGCTTTTTGCATGTGTTTAAATGTGGATTAAAAATGCATTAATTGGTCTCGTTTTAACAAGCTCTTCTCTTTGTATATCAAATATTTGAAAGATTCGGTATTATCACCTCTTGTCTGTGCTGGAATTGAAGAGGAGAAAAGAAATGTAATTGAGGACTTAAGGAGTGTCTCCTCCTGTTTGCTCAGAGCAGGGCTATCTGATTGAAAGCTCGGGGGAAAAATGACTTTGATAAGTATATGAACGACATCTAAAGGCAACACAACTTGGCAAATGAGTACTAACATGCAGCAGAAGTGTTTTTGGCAAGGAAAGTGGTTTTCCAGTAAGTGCTGTATCAGAAGAGCCACAGGAGCAGTTTGGACCACAGAACCTGTCTCTATCAAGTGCCAGCATGAAGGAAGATGCGTTCAGACATCAGCTCAGGATTTGAAACCACAAGTCAGCTGTTGCCGTGGCTGCAGTTCTCTATCTGAGCTTGGGCAGGTTAGTGACCAGGAATGGACGTCTTCTTGGCCTGAGTTACTCCAGCTCTTAGTGCTTTCTTCCTGCTCCTACCTAGAAGACCGGGAGATGTTCAGCACTGCCACCAGTAATGGGAACTCAGTGTGTGATTCACATGGAAAAGTGTAGACAGAAACCACTTCAAACCTGGCCTTACCCACTTGGTTGCAATAGTCTAATGAGCTCCAGCAATCCAGCCTGGGAGACTCAATGTAGTCCTGAGCTAAAAACCTTCAATGGCCTTTTCTCACAGGTTTACTCACTACGAACCCCCCTTTGCCTTTTCATCTACAAAGGAAAAAGTAAGAGTCACCATACTCACGTACTGATGCTGAGTCTGGCACTGAAGAGATGTGGTGAAGGACTTCTGAATATAACAGGACTCAGGAACTGAGTGCAAGGCACAGCTGAATCCCTTCCTACCCCTGTGACACATGCCTGTGTCCATCTCCACACAGAGTGACAGGACTACCAAAATAAAGCCAAAAATTCCCATCAAAATTCCCATTGAATTTCACTGGGCACCCTCAGCTTCAGAGACTGTGGCAATGTGAGCTTCTTCCTGAAGTTTTGCACTCCCCAGTGTTTTAATCACTTGGGCAAGTCTAACTTAAAAGCCTGACTTAAGAAACGGTCTGAGGCTCTAAACCTGAGTTTAAACCTCTGATAACTATAGCTCCTCTCAGCGCTGCCATGAATACTGTGCTGAAGCTTGCTCATGAAGAAAGCCCAAAGCATCAAGGTGTACGCTGCTTCAATCTGCTGAGAGAAGAGGTCCAGCAATCAGCGTAAGCGCTGGATAAAGGAACACTGAGCTGGAATCTGCACGTTTATCGCTTTTGCTTAACCACATAACACACTTTTCAGCTTCCTAATAGGCAGAAAAAAAGCCCCCAACACAAACCTCAAACTTCAAAATGTACCAGCTACAAGATACCCTCATCGCTTTCAGAAGGCTCGGGTAATGCCGTGGGAGCAGGCGCTTGTGTCCATGTGTGTATACAGCCGTGTGCCATGCAAGGTTTCCACTACCTCCAACCGTATTTAGAGCTGTCAGAGTCCTGCAGAAACACAGTCCCACTTGGCTGGGGCTGGTGCAGATTTGGAGGCTGATAGCCCTTGTTATCCTTCCAGGATTGGAATGCCCAGTTCTCATTAAAAGTAAAGTGAACTCTGCCAGGCAACGTTCCTCTGCAGCTCTGAGAAACCTCAGCCTGGGATCCCATTGGAGTCACTGAGGTTTGGTACCTTTGCAGAGGTTGATGTTCAGCTGCAGGCTGGAATATTTCCAGACCACCTTTTATGTAGAACTCACTCCAAAGCCCGCATGGGAATCCAGGCTCATAGAAAATGCTACAAAACTTTTGGCTAACTCCGAAGCTGGAGGCATTCTTTAGTTCAAAAACAAAAAGAATCAGCTGGGGCTTGCATTTTCTCCTTGTATTATCTACTTACACACTCTATTTTGTCCTAAAATCCAAGCCTCACGGAAAGCCTTTGTGAGACTGGAGGCGTCTATGCTACCTGTCTTGCACATGGGAACTGCAGCACAAATCCATTTATTTAAGCTTACAGTGAAAGAGCAGTGATTTCAGGCCTGGCTTTCCCAGTGAAAGGCTGTCTTCTGCTACCAAGAACAGGTCTTCCTGGGCACAGTGTGAAAGGAAGGTTATGTCCAGTTTGCAGCAGCCTGGAGACCCTTGAGGACATCCCCATCTCCTGGAAATACTCAGTTGTCTTCTAAAAATGCTAAAAAATCCACAATCACGGCAAACACGTGAAGATTTGAGTTGTTTTCTTTTCTAGGTGACAGATTAACAGTGGGAGTACAATGCATTGTACAGCTGGGCTGTTAATCCTTAGTGCGCTGAGAAATGGAGAGGACACTCTCTGCACCTCAGAAAGCAGACATATGCGATAAGGTCTCCTGGAGTAATACATACTCAGGGCACTGCTTTCCAGCACAGGAGATGAAATCATAATAGCATACACTTATTTACTTTTACCCACCATCAATAATAAGAGATATATAGCCAAACTCTGGGCTCTTCTCACATGCACTTAGAAATGAAATGAATCTTAAGATGAAACAAAACCACATAGCTATGTGTACACAAGCAGCGGGAGTAAGCTACAGTACAAACCAAACTGAATTATCTATGTTTCTTTAAACTACCTTCAAGAGTATTTGCCATTATTAGCAATTTGTATCCAGAGAGCTCACATCAATCACAGAAATGGGTCTGTATTATTTATCACCACTGCTCCGCAGATAGTAAAACTAAGACAGAAATAAGGGCTGATGCAGGCAGCTAATGGCTGTGGGGGAGCAGGATATGCTGGAATTAGCAGCACAGTGCTCTCGTTGCCATTGTTGCTAAACTAAGCTGGAACATGCATCAATGCCTTGCTCAATTTGTCCCTTTGGGTATTAACCTGAGGCTTGAGGTGAAAAAACAGTTGCAGGCAACTTACTTCTGGGGACAAGAAAGTTTATGGGGGATGATTCCAGCAATGAGGAACCAGGAGAGGGCTGCCATGGTGGGACAGGTAGAGGATCATAGAATCATACAACGGTTTGGGTTGGAAAGAGCCTTAAGACCACCCAGTTCCAACCCCCTGCCATGGGCAGGGACACCTCACACTAAACCATGGCACCCAAGGCTATGTCCAACCTGGCCTTGAACACCGCCAGCAATGGAGCATTCACAACTTCCCTGGGCAGCCCATTGCAGTGCCTCAGCACCCGCACAGTAAAGTTCTTCCTTATATCCAATGTAAACTTCCCCTATTTAAGTTTCAACCCATTACCCCTTGTCCTACCACTACATGGATGCTGCACCTCTGATCTAGGGGAAGGCAGATGCCTGGATCCACCACATCTGGACCCAGGCATCTGGCTCCTGTGTCATATAATCCCAGAGTGGTTTGTGTTGAAAGAGATCTTAAAGCTCATCCAGTTCCAACCCCTGTACCTTCCACCAGTGCCCCAAACCCCATCCAACCTGGCCTTGAACACTGCCAGGGATGGGGCAGCCACAGCTTCCCAGTGTCATCTCTGTTTGCTTTGATTTATACCATCTCCACATCCCTGGAGATCTCTCTGGGGACTGCTATTTTCCAGAGAGCCTTTCCTTTTAACAGGTTGTGCAAGCACGGATTCAAATCAGTCATCAACTTCCCACTGAGTTCGAAACACCTCTTTCACCATTTTAAATGATTTTTAAATGGATGCAATGCACTTGATCTTCCAGCTGAAATAACTTCTGTATTATCCTCCAAGCCTGAATTCCTTTCACCCTTTGCTCTCTGCTCCCTTCAGATAATTCAATGGGAATTTATGTGAGAAGAGGTGGTGGGTCACAAATGAAGTAAAATGCTGACAGCAGGAGCTCCCTCCCCATTCACTGCTGAGGTAAAAGGCAGGGGACCAGACTTAGGGAGCCGTGGGATAGTTATCATTAGGCTGGTTGAAAATATTCCATCTCATCGGAAGGCTGGATTTTTTTTTTGTGCTATTCCCATCAGAATCGATTTTCTTTTGATTAAATGATATTTTCACAAAATGTGTCTTTTCCATCATCTTGCTGGCAAAAGCCAAATGCCCGAGCATAGAAACTAACTAGCGCTTGCCATGGGCCTGCCCTGAGGCACTGCCAAGGAAAGTGCCTTCTGGGAAGTGCAGTTCCATTTAGGAAATCAAAGGTGCTGTAGGGAAGAGTGGAGGCACCCTGCAGCCAAGCTGTACCTGTGCTTGGGCTGAAACGAAAGGCGGCTTCTGAAATCAGAGCAAGGAACGCCATCACTGATGGAAAACAAAGCTCAGATGCCACGTCTGCCCCTGTGAGGTTTCCTCCTGAACCTCCTTCTCACTCCCGAAAATACAATCATACAATCCTAGAATGGTTTGGGCTGGAAAGGACCTTAATCCAATTCCCACCCCTTGCCACGGGCTGGGACACCTTCCACTATGCCAGGGTGGATGGGGCTTGGAGCAAGCTGCTCCAGTGAAAGGTGTCTCTGATCGTGGCAGGAGATGGCAATTGGATGAGCTTTAAGGTTCCTTCCAATGCAAACCAAGCTGGGATTCTATGATCCTGTGACTATTTGGGACTATTTTCTTTTTCCCAAAGCTTGTGTGAACAGATGATGCCCACTGCAAGCTGCAGTAATAAAAGCTGTTGTCACTTATTACTGATGGGAGCACAGCCCTTCTCTGGGTGAATCCCAAGCTGCAAGGGCTTTATGTGCCCTACCACAGAGTTACTTAAATCCTTCTGAGACTTGGCATGAACTGAACTGCAATTGAACCATGGTAGCTCAAACCAAAAGCAGCAAGTCTTGGGTATCTGCCATCTGCATTAGCTCTGCTGACCCATGCCCTCTGTTGCCAACTCTGTCTTTCCTCCAGCATCCAAGGTCCTTTGCAGCCCCATGACTCCGTGTTCATTCACTGGTGGCTCTGTTAATGACTTATCATTGTCAGAAACTCCAAAGAGATCCCTGATTTTAATTAACCCCAAGCAAGCCCACCACGCTCAACTGCTGCTACACTCAGAGCATTGGAAACTGAGCTTTGTAGCTTTGTAAATGACTCCCATTACATAGAGCTTGTTGGCTGGAGCCTTTCCAGTCCCATCATGCAGCACAGGACATCTCTCTTGAGCTTGGGATCTGCCTTACTTCAGTTCAGCAAAAACTCTGCCTGGATCCTGACCCCCTTCAAGTCAGGCCAAGAATCCTCAGTAGTGTCTTCCCCAAACCTATTCCCAAATTGCATTTACCCTACATGAAACCTTCTCCTGGAAGTAAGCCTGAAATTCCTGCAAGAGGAAATGATTCTGACATGGACATCAGTGATGGTTCAGAAGAACCATCAGAGGAACATCCCTGTCTTCTTTCAGCTGAGGATGTCACAGCAGACACCTTGCACACCCTGGCTCAGGATCACATAAGGAATGGTAAAAAGGGGTTAAACTGCATAGAACAGAGGCATTTTGGAGGGGAAATAAGTTCAGTGGCTCCCTCTTTAGATAGAGAATGGAAAATAAAGTTGTGCTCCTGCTGTCTGTTTAAGAGCTTGCTTACAAGGGGAAATTAATCCAACATTAACTAGTGGTGTGAATTGCAAGTGGATTAGTTAAATTATATTAAACCCAGGTCTGGATACTTTCATTTAGAATTAAAGTGGCCCTAATTCAATTTGGCTCAACTCACTTCAAAAGTGAATTAAGTAAAACTTAATTACAGACCCTTTAATTCCAAATGAGTGTGGCTACACAGGTTGTTTAATGTGTTTTCATTTATCTATTCAAAGAATTAATCTTGATGAGCTTTTCTGGATCCCCCCATGGTATAGAGACCCTCAATTGCAAAGTAAAACCCTCTAAAAGTGCATAATAAGACAGTGAGTTTTGTCTTCAGCCAGCCAATCTAAGGATGCTGCGTTTGCACTGCCCTGTGTGCAGAGCTGGGGACCATGTTCTGGGATGGTTTCCTCCTTAAAGCTGTTTTGTGGCAATATTAGTTCTAACCAGCTCCCATCAACATCCCCAGTAACTCTTTGCTCTGCTTTCCCAGAGTCACTGAAACCTGTAAGGTCTCAGCCTGCTCCATTGGGAGAAGCAGTGATTTGGATCTTTGCAGTGCATCCTGTGCTGTTATTTATAGCCATGAAGTATGAGGACCCATCAAGTGCATACAAATGGCTGCAAAGTGGAATCAGCTTTAATTCCTGAGCTCCCATCCCTCCCCTTATTCCAAGCAGCACTGCCTGTTTCAGGGATAGAGACTCAAATCTCACCATGGAAAGGGCCACTGCTCCACCATTTTGGGGAGCACATCTAGTGTCTGGGAGCTAAATATCTGTGGTCCAGAAGCCACCACCAAGTCAACACTACGAAGCTCTTCATCAGGGATAGAATGTCTAAGATAGGACAAGGGGTGATGGGTTCGAACTGAAACAGGGGAAGTTCGGGTTGGATTTACTGTGAGGGTGCTGAGCTGCTGGCACAGGGTGCCCAGGGAGGCTGTGGATGCTCCATCCCTGACAGGGTTCAAGGCCAGGTTGGATGGGGCTTGGAGCAACCTGCTCTAGTGGAAGGTGTCCCTGTCCATGGCAGGGGGCAGGAACTGAATGATTTTAAGGCCCTCTCCAACCCAAAGAAGCCTGAGATTCCATGAGTCTATAAGCCAAGATGACACAGGTGAGATAGGTGGTACTGAGGATGCTGTGGAAACACTAATGCCAAAACCACCCCACAATGAGGTGAGACACGGCCAAACTTTCTGCTTTTCCTCCCAGAAAACTGTGTTAACACTGAATTCTTCCCTGCAAAGTGCCTGGAATTTAACAGAACTGCATTTTGGATCCAGACTCACTGCTTGGAAATGTTTATCTGGGCAGCCACACTGCTTGTCGCTGCTGCGGACTGCTCACTGTTAGCTCGCTCTTACTCTCCTGTTTACCTGAGAGATGAAGAAAGTATTCCTCCCTGAACAGTACCATTTAACCTTCAACATGATTGCTCTAACCAGGACTCCTTGTTCTAGTGCTACCTGGATCCAGGCTGGAAACAAGCCAGAACAAAAGGCAGACACATCCTCAGCAGCACATCCTGCATCCTGGATCCCCCCATGCTGCAGAGCTGGTCCCCAACCCGCCTCATTTATCACTTCAACGACATTAATTTCACTTTTCCCAAGGTGTGTTCGAAGCTGCTGGGTTTCTGCACCCTTCCTGGGAAGGGTTGGCAGTTCCTTCCATCTCTGAGCTGCAGTGCGTGAGGGGCTGCTGCCTCAAGCGCTGTTTGCTTGTGCTGCTGCTGCTCTTTAATTCTCTCTGCTCGGAGCATGGAAATGCTTCCTGCTGTTTTCAGGCTGGTTTCTTAAGCAGAGTGAGTCCTGTGGGCTCACCCTATTTTTGGGAGTCTCTGTGCCTTTTCAGACCATGCTTAAAGGAATCCGACAGAACTAGAGGACAGCGTAGGGGGATGTAGCGGATAAGGACAGGGGTTACTCAATGCATGCTATTGCCCTAGTCCTATATTCAGGTGCTGGAGAGAAGGATATTTTTAAAGGTAAGAGCTATTCAAGATAAAGGAGATAATTCTCTTTAAGTTCTGAAGTCTGTGCATGCCCTCCCTTCCATGTAAAACAAGGTTAAGAAGGTCATCCCTACCACAGAGCTGGCCTGAAGCGAGATGCATTAAAACCAGGCCAGTGGAGATGCAGGAGTGATAGGCAGGGTTTATTAAATTTCAGAGTTCTGTTAGATATTAATCACTTTGCACCCTAAAAAGGTGTCTGAGGAACTTAATTTGTTGTGGAAATGTCAGATAAGAGAGATGCTGTGCCTCCAACTGAGAATAACCACTGAATACTGTGGAATGTTACTCTAAAATGACCTTTTACTTTATATTAAAGCAAACAGGTAAAAATCAAAGTCAAATCCCCAGCAGAGAGCACACTGTGTGCATGTGTGTTTGCGCACGTGTTTCTGCCTCTTCCTTCTAACAGGCTGGAGGCAAAGCTGCATGGGCATCAGCTGATGTGGCTGCGGCCTATGACCATCCCTGCTCTGGAAGGATGAAGAGTGATGCTTCGGTGGCTCACAAATCCTGAATGTCAGCTTAATATATATAAAAATGGATTTATATACAGATTATAATGTGGATTATATTACTGTATGTACGGTTGTTTGTCTATATATATTCATTTTATTACATGCGTAACCTCAATATTTATGCATGGGTATTATTACATGTACACTGCCAAGTAGTCTCAATCCCATCCAGTTTCAATCCCCCTGCGATGAGCAGGGACTTCACCATCTAAATCAGGTTGCCCAGAACCACATCCAGCCTGGCCTTGAATGTCTCCAGTGATGGGGCATCCACCACTTCCATGGGTATCCTGTGCCAGTGTTTTACCACCCTCACTGTAAAGATTGTTCCCCTCACATCCAGCCTGAATCCAGGAACACTCTACTTAAAGACCATGTAGTGACATGCTGGGGCCACAAGAGCTTATCAAAGCTCCCTACCAGTGATTCACTACAGTGATAGAAGAGCAAGAGATTCAGAACCCATCTAGGTTCAGAGGCCAATGCCTGCCACCCACTTTTAATTCCACCTGAGCACACCAGATCCACCCTGCTGCAGAATACAACCCTGTTTGCCATTCCTTTCATCTTAACAAATGGCACAAGTACAGCTTTTCATCCAAGTACTGCCATCAGCAAATGAGGTCCTGGAGCAGGAAGATGGGGAGATAACAGTTTCAGATACCATACTGAATCTCAGCTGGCAGTTTATCTATTTGCATACCCTGATGAGCAGAGCACTGTGTTGTGAGGTGAGGTGCAGGCAGGGTACAGGCAGTGCCCAATGCTCCTGGGTTGCAGGAGAGAGGCACAGTGCAGGGCTCTGTGCACACAGCAGCATCCCTGCCTGTCCCCGCATCAGAGGAGGCTTCATTTCAGTTTTTCAAAGTGGGCACCTTTGCTTTTTCAGGTACACGACAGTATTTAACGAGAAAATGTTATGATGCAAGAAGAAAAAGGAGAGTTTAAACAAAAGGGCTAAGCAAGCTACCTGCACGTCAGCGCAGCACGTGTTAGGTTAAACAGCATGCTTATCCTGCTGCCGTAGAGGGTTTTGTGCATTTTGTTGATAACCCTAGGAAGTATATTTCATTTCCCCTGCAACGCATCTGTTTTATTTGGCTGCCGAACCAACAAATCCCCCATTTCTTTAGGGGATGAAGATGACAGATTAGGGAGAGTTCAGGGCAAAAAGTTAACGGTGGCATTTGGAAATGAGCCCTGGCTGGATCAAAAATCAACAGTTCTGAAATCTGAGCTCCTCACAGGGAGATTTCACCTCCACCAGAGCCTGCAGCATGGTGCTGCTCCACAGATGCCTTCAAGCCATGGGCCTGGTGGTACCTGCACCTATCAGTGATGGCTCCAGCTCCCCACGCCAATGATGCTGCAAGGGGAAAAAGCACCAGGGAGAAACTCAATCGCTTGTCCAAGTTTCACTATGAGAGATGAAACACTGAAGGAGCAGTGAGGCTGGGGAGCGAGGTCAGTGGGAACCGGATCTGATCATGGCAGGAGCTGGAACAGCAGCAGAAATGACTCAGTTCATGACTCAATTTGAGCTTGGAAATAAAGGAATTGAAAAAGAGTATTCTGGGGGGTAGTTTATGGCATGCAAAGGCAGCTACAATGGGGCAGATCAAAGGTAACTCAGGTTTCTATCTTCTGCAAGAACAGGGTGAGTACTCTGATTTGCTATTTTCCCAAGTTTGTAGGTGCCTGTTGATGCTTTTGTACTTAACAGCCCTTCATGGATTAATTTCCCATTCATCTGCCCAATTGCCTTTGAAACCCACAATATTCAGTGGCAAAATTGCAGGGGGCAAAAAGAGTTAATTCTCAGTCTCATTACAAAATAGATGTTTTCTGTATATGAATCAGCACCTCCTCCAGCCCTCAGCAGCTCTCCAAACCTCACAAAGGTTAAAAGCTGACTAGTGCAAAACAAAACCTCTTCAATTGAGCTCCGATTGTGCGATTATTTTTACTCCTCAAACATCAAGGTCCATTTTGAAATGAAAGCAGTGGGGTTTGAAACAGTCAAAACGCTGCAGTTTGAAAAAGGCAGAGTTAAAGCTCTCCTATTTTGTAAAAAAAAAGTGCTCTTTAGTTCTATTTTCTGGCCAAAATCATGGACAAAAGTTGATCCAGGAGGTTTTATCCTCCCTGAATCTGTGTAATTCCATGGGTTTGTTATGAGCAGTGAGAGCCTCTCCCTGCTAAGGGCATGTGTTTAAAGAACCACCTCCAAATATCCCTGCCAAGTGGTTGCTTTTATGTATTTACTTTGCTCATGAAACCTCATCCAGCCTTGCTTTCCTCTCTATCCATCATTCAACACCAGACAGCCCATTGCTAGGCATTTGCTCAGCTGTGACCATTTCTCTCATGAAGAATGGAAGCCTTATTTATTATTTTCCTAACTGCTGTGATTGCTGTTTTCTCGCAGCCTCTCCAGAGCGAACCCTTCCTCTCCAAATTTGGTTTGCTTCACTGACCTGCTGCTGCTACCGGCTCTCCATCATCCCTGCCCAGAACCCTCTCAGCATGGAGAGTGCTCTAACCTGCATTTCTGACTCATGCCTGTATTATTTTGTGAGTAGATTCAGCCAACTCATCGGCTCCCTGGAGCTCAGGTTCCCCTGTAGCCCCATCAGCGCTGGGCTCAAGACCACTTCAAGACCCACTTGTGGGCTGCTGTTAATATTCCAGCATGGGAAGGAGAGAGCAGCATCCTCCTTGCTGCCGCCTCTGGTTTTTGCCAAGCATTTGACTTTGCACAAACAATCTGCTTTTCCCTATTTCCCAACATTCATTCCTCCCTCCCAACACCTTTTTTTAAGCCCTAATTCTAAAGCCTCGAGCAGTTCCATCACGTTGCAGCACTGGGCAGAGGGAGCACGCAGCAGCACTGCCAGGCCATTTATCTTCCTGGCAGACCGGCCCCTGGAGATAAGAGACAATAGTGGGACTCAGCTATTCACTACATAAAATCTTGGAGGCAGCAGTAGAAGGGATGTGTGGAGGTCTCTTGCTCAGCCTATGGGAGTGTTGCCAACACAAGAAGGTCTTAGAGACCTCTGAGGACTTCTAAGCCCCTTTCTCCCATGATTTAAGGCTGTTGTTCCACACTGCCCTCCCCATCACCACAGAGGACAGAAAGGCTCCAACAGATGTAGCCTGCACTATGCCCATGTGAACTGAGGTTTCTTTTTGGCTTACAAGTCCCTGGAACAGGAATGGATGGCAAAGCCAGATTTTGGCTTACAAAGGAGATCTTCCCTTCAAATCTCAGGTTCCCTACTCAAATAGCAAGAGCTATTAAACGAATCATGGTAGGTATTTCTGTAAAGCAGCAAACACATTTATTTTCCTCTGACTCCTTCCTCAGACACAATCAATATTGGTACTTCCACTAAAATCCCTTTCCTGTTGCAAACAAGCATCAAAGAAAATGTAAGCCCAAATAGCTCAGATTTTCTGGTGCTCTAACAAGTTATGCAAAGCAGGATCTCACCATGAGGAACGTCCAGGAACGCAAAGGAAAGGCAGCATTACCAGCTCCCACTGCTTTGTGTGCTCACATGCCAGTTGGGAGCGAGAAACAGAGCTGTTAATGACTGGAAAAGAGCAAACCATTCCTGCTGGGTTAGGGAGAATATCCATCCCAGCCACAGCGCTGCTCCTGTGGGCAAAGTCCAGAGGGAAAACAGGGCTGCTGCAGAAGGAGGAAGTTGTTAATAACTCTGATTCCTTGCAGGTGGTCTCTCCTTTGCTGTCTCTCATTTGTCTCCCTTTAAAGTGCTCTTTCTCCTTGCCTTGCATTTTCTGCCTGTGTGTTTGTGAAGCTGTTTCTCTGGCCAGCTCCCTTTGCTTGCTTTAATTAGCTCCCGAGTAGCTCTGAAGGTGTCTCTCAGGGCTCCCTAATCCCCTCAATGCTCTGACTAAAGGAACCCCAGGAGATCCTTACACGAGAAAAACTGCAGGATAAAAGCAAGTGATTTCAGGCCTCTGGTTTCTTAATTATAAGCCCATACACCAATAGTCCACAGAAGTCACTGTCCTACACAGACTTTGTGGTCGTGCTTGGAAAAGAGCTCCCTGTTCCTTTTTGCATCCTTTGGAAGACTTGGCATGAATCACAAAATGGTTGGTGTTGGAAAGGACCTTAGAGTTCATCCAGCTCCAACCCCTGCCATGGGCAGTGACACCTTCCACTGGAGCAGCTTGCTCCAAGCCATGTCCAGCTTGGCCTTGAACACTGACAGGGATGGGGCATTTACCTCTTCTGTGGGCACCCTGTGCCAGCGCCTCAGCACCCTCACAGTACAGAACTTCTTCCTTATCTCCAACCTGAACTTCCCCTGTTTCAGTTTGAACCCATCACCCCTTGTCCTATCCCTCCAGTCCCTCTCCAGCATCCTTGTAACCTCCTTCAGACACTGGGAGCTGCTCTGAGGTCTCCATACAGCTTCTCTTCTCCAGGGTGAGCCTTTAATGCCTGGGAGAGCTTAGGATTTCAGGCCACTCCTCACTTACAAGTCAGGGGAGATTCCGGATGGGGTCAAACCATGCTGCTCTGCCAGTGAGGATGCACCTCTCATACTGCAAAGAGGGGTGGGACTTGCAAGCTGCATCCAGCTATTAAGTGTTTAGCACAGGGAGTAGGCAAGGCGCAAGTCAGTGGTATCAGATGCTGTTTAAGAGCATTTCCTTCAGATATTCCAATTAAGGCTGGCACATTCCCTACAGATCGGCCGTTCCCCTTGATGCGAATCATCTCTAAATGCCTCTTCAGCCCCAGTTTGCCTTATCTGCCACGAGCCTCCGGTGGGCTCTAAATGACACAACCCCACTGCTCAGGAAAGCTGACATTTTCAAACCTGAGTTTTAAACTGCCAAATACGTGGCACGTGTCTCACCAAAATCAGATGAAATCAAGTTAGAATCTCAAATGTGAAAATTACCATTTACATTTATATCAGAAATTAAAGCAAGAGCTGCAGAGTACATGCTTTGCAAGCATGCTAGTGAGAGCAGCCACAGCCATCCTCGCCCAAAACCTCATTCACACATAGAATCATAGAATAGTGAGCGTTGGAAAGGACCTTAAGATCCTCCAGTTCCAACCCTCTGCCATGGGCAGGGACACCTCACACTAAACCATGGCATCCAAGGCTATGTCCAACCCGGCCTTGGACACCGCCAGTGATGGAGAATTCACATCTTCCCTGGGCAACCCATTCCAGTGCCTCACCACCCTTACAGTGAAGAACTTCTTCCTTATATATAATCTAAACTTTCCGTTTCATTTTGAACCCGTTACTCATTGTCCTATCACTGCAGTCCCTCATGATGAGTCCCTCCCCAGCATCCCTACAGCCCCCTTCAGATACTGGAAGGCTGCTATGAGGTCTCCACGCAGCCTTCTCTTCTCCAGGCTG
>JASSUY010038878.1:6913-39013 GCA_032466535.1 Forpus xanthops
TTCTTTCCTGTAAGGGTGGTGAGGCACTGGAATGGGTTGCCCAGAGAAGTTGTGAATGCTCCATCGCTGGCGGTGTTGAAGGCTGTGTTGGACGTAGCCTTGGGTGACATGGTTTAGTGTGAGGTGTCCCTGCTCATGGCAGGGGGGTTGGAACTAGACGATCTTAAGGTTCTTTCCAACCCTAACTATCTTATAATTCTGTTCTATGATTCTATGAATCTCCCCTCTGTCAGTTTAAAGCCATCATATGGATCCCATGGTTTAGTTTATGAATGATCCATAGTTTTGAAAAACATAAGTGATCAGTTCCGGTGCAGTAATAATTTTATAGTTTTTAAAAATGGAATCAAGCGTGAAGTTCTAAATTGCAAAATATATTCTTCCAAAGATGGAAAGAGTCTTTTTGATAAGAGATGCCTGAAAACTGGACAGCATCTTTCTCATTCAGTACTATCCTAAATTCAGGAGGCTTGAGCTAACATACATCTATCTGAATCGCCCCGGTTTTTGCTCTTCTCTACTTTTGTTAGCTTATATGTTGCTAAAGCCAGAGAGTTTTTTTTTTTTTTTTGGTTTTTTTTTTTTTTTTGGTAATAAATTAAATACACTTTAAGAAGCATTAAAGGGAGAAAAACCTACTGTAAAACATAAAAGCCAGAACACCATCATCTCTGCTAATGTTGGTGAAACCAGGCAAACCCTTAATATTTTATGTAACTCCCTAGTTCTGATGGATTACATTCATAGCTCAAAATTCTACCTGGGCAAACTGAATTGCAAGGTTAAATCATTAAGGTGATACTTCAGTCTTGATTCAGCCTGTGTTTTCCCTACATGGCAGTAATTCCATAAATCAGTTCACTATTTGTAATGGAGACCAGTCTCCATACTTACTGTCAGGCTCTTTCTGTGTCCTGGGAACTATTGTGCTACTTTTACAAAGACACAAATTAAAGATCTCTTCAGTTTAACTTTTAATTCTAATTTATCCATCACTGTTTGATCACTCCTTTTACTTCCTCTTGCTTGCTTATGTTCCAGTGTTGGTTGTTGTTTCAGTCCTTAAAAAGAAACAAATTGGGGAAAGAATTCAAACAGTAAAATAGAAATTATAGGGCAGATGAAAATAAGCACATCTTATTTCATAATCAGTACACCAACAGTTTTTAGAAGAGGTGAAGTGCTGGTGAGGGTATTTCCAAATAAAATTCACAGTTTGTCTCTTCTCATGTCTAATCCAGCTGAAATATAAAAGCCCTAAATTCCACATGATGTACTTGAGCAAAAATGTTCTCATTCAGCTCAGCTGACATCTTTTGGGGACCAAAAGCATGAAATTGTCTAATTTCCATACATTTTAGAAAAAAAGTATGAAAAGTCGTAACACTTTACTTCACTGATTTTGCTCATATGTAATTTCCTTTCTGTGGCACTTCAGTGGCTTACAACAAGCCTTCAAGGATTAGGTAGGATTATGTTGATCACGTAATGGTATGTCTTTCTGTCACAACAAGTAACCTAACCACCAATCAGTGTAATCGTCATATTCATTAACATTGCTGCTGGTTGAAGATAATGAATTTCAGTGCAAGCCCAGCAGTGATTGTGGGCTGAACTTTCAGGTGATCCTCGTGAAGTGGAAAAGACAGTCTTTTTAATTGGGGTGGTAATTTAGGAGTTAATAAACTACATATTTTTACAAGTGAGTTGAACAAATTATGTTGAAATTGCTTAAGAAAGTTAGAAGCAATGCGGCAAACCTTGATGTGCCTCTTACTTTGTTCTTCCTCCCCAAGTTTAACTGTGTATTGGTTTGCAAATACTTTCCCACTCCTTAAAATGTCAGTTTTCTTTGATTTGGACCCTTCAATTCACACTGAGGAAGAATAAGCCCGTTACAGGCTGGATGTGTTACTGATTATTTACACACCTGTAATAGTTTTAATTAGTGAGTAGGATTATGATAGGGATCAAAAACTGCTGCTAAATCAAATCCAAAACAGTGTTTACTCAGGTACAGTGCTCCCAGTGATTCTGTAGTTGAGTTGGGATCTAGAGTACTTAGATTCAGAGGTCTCAAGAAAATGTGGGTTTTTTTTGAGAGAGGGGAAAGGAATGATTTAGAAGTACTAAATGATACAGTTAATTTTTAAACAAGATATGTCTAAGGAAAGTTGCTGTTTTAAAGTATGTTTGAACCTGTTACCCCTTGTCCTCTCACCACAGTCCCCCATGAAGAGTCCCTCCCCAGCATCCCTATAGGCCCCTTCAGATATTGGAAGGCTGCTATGAGGTCTCCACTCAGCCTTCTCTTCTCCAGGCTGAACAGCTCCACCTTTCCCAGCCTATCTTCATAGGGGAGGTGCTGCAGTGCCCTCATTATCCTTGTGGCCCTCCTCTGAAGAGCAATTTCATGTCCTTTTTATGTTGAGGACACCAGAAATGCACACAATACTCTAAATGAGGTCTCAAGAGAGCAGAGTAGAGGGGCAGGATCACCTGTGTGGACCTGCTGCTCATGTTCCTTTTGATGCAACCCAGGATACGATTGGCTTTCTGGGTTGTGAGCTCACACTGTTGGCTCATGTTCATTTTCTCATCAACCAACACCCCAAAGTCCTTCTCCTCCGGGCTGCTCTCAGTCTCTTCTCTGCCCAACCTGGAGGTGTGCCTGGGATTGCTCTGACCCAGGGGGAGGACCTTGCACTTGTCATGGTTAAAATTCATCAGGTTGGCATCAGCCCACCTCACAAGCATGTCA
The DNA here is from genome assembly GCA_032466535.1 of Forpus xanthops. Lineage (NCBI taxonomy): Eukaryota > Metazoa > Chordata > Aves > Psittaciformes > Psittacidae > Forpus > Forpus xanthops. The sequence goes on from JASSUY010038878.1 coordinate 9,675, forward strand.
AGGTCCCTCTGGATGGCATTCCTTCCCTCCAATGTATCAGCTGAGCCACTCAGCTTGGTGTCATCAGGAAACTTGCTGAGGACACACTCAATTCCACTGTCCATGTCACTGACAAAGATGTTGAACAAGACTGGTTGCAACACTGATCCCTGAGGGACACCACTCGTTACTGGTCTCCAGCTGGACATTGAGCCATTGACCACAACTCTTTGAGATTGGCCATCCAGCCAGTTATTTATCCACCATGGCGTCCACCTATCAAATTGATGTCTCTCCAATTTAGAGACAAGAATATTATGTGAGACAGTGTGAAATGCTTTGCACAAGTCCAGATAGATGACATCAACTGCTCTACCCCTGTCCATCAGTTCCATAACCCCATCATAGATGGCCAATGTTGTACTGCAGGGAGCTGACAAGATACTTTATGGTGCCGTCACAGATGTAGTTACTGTATCAGTTTTTATAATTGAGAATTGTAAGATCTGGGTGATTTATTCCTGCCAATTAGCTTCTGAATTAATACGTACTTTCAAAGGATGTGCCAACAAAAAGCAGGAACTCCAATATATTTGGAGCAAATTTCTGAAGACAGATGTTAAAAATGAATTTTTAAGCTCTGTGCAATGACAAAAATCCATTCACGCTCTACTACCTGACCAAATAATTTGTTTAACCACATGCATTACACTCAAAGTTGTCATCACTGTAGTTTATTACTTTATAAATGTTAATTTGTCTGTTCTTGGAAGGGATCTTCTGCTCAAATTTTATATTCTTGTTTCAGAAGGGCTTTTCAAGCATAGGAGGAAAATATAATTTTGGCCTCTTGTTACTGCTGATGCTGGATAAATCCCATGAGGACTTTGTTATTCTATCATGATAACCAAGAGGACATTAATTGTAGGGGGAAGGGGAGTGGGAGGAACAAACCCAACGGTATGTAAGAAATGAATGATTTTAAGTTAATGTAATAATTATATCAGCTGTGTGTGTTGTGATGATCCTCTTGATGAGTCACAGCACTGTGGCCAAGTCTAGCCCTTGTGTTGCTGTTTGTTTTCTGCCCCTCCCTAGGAGTGGTCCCTTCTACATCAGCAGCCTCCTGAGAGGAGCTTGCTCTTCTTTACTGCAGGTTTTGCCTTGACTTTCATTTCTCTTCATTCCCTGCCTTGTCCATGCCCCTTGCAAGTTTGACACTTTAAAGTCTGTGAGTTTTGTACCTTGGTTCAGTGTAAAGCAAGCGCATAATGTGGCTTAATGGCCTGGGCAGTGGCCAAGTAGATAAGACTGCAATGTGCTTGATTTGAGTTAGCTTATTAGAGATTTGTTCTTAACCTGCTGACAGAGACAGGGCTGATACACGTCTTTTACTTATCTCTGCTCTTTTATTTACAAAATAGGTTTTTAAGAGTTTCAGAAAGAAGTCCTGTAGGTTCTTTCCTATGGAGAAAGGTGGGAAAACTCCTTAGTTCTAAGAGAAAACTACCAGCTGTGTCTGGTTTGCCTGGGGACTGCCAGCTGCATGTCAAGTCCTTGACTAATTTCACTCAGGAATTAATTAATGGTTCAGGAAAATAACTTGTGTCTCCCAGCATTAATATCTTGGAAGTAAATCTCTGGTTTCTATGTTTTCTTGGACCTGTGGTATCCCAAATGTATTCCTAGGTTTCTGTGCCAGGTGTAGATGAAGGAGTAAGGAGCGGACTTCTACAGTGGCAGTTATTTTTAAAGACTCTCCCAAGGTGTTAAAAACAAAAGTCTTTCCAGGTACTTGTACATAAAATGGTAAATGTTCAGATGTGACAGTGAATTGTAATATAAACATTTGAAGAGGGCTGTTTGCTCATACACTTCCTTCCCCCCATCATATCAAACTGAACAATCACTCAACACTCTTCATTATCCTAATTGGTTGCATGTACTTTTCAGGTACATTTTTCTCATGCTTTTGTGCACTTTCATAAAGAACTGCCAGCTGAACCTAAACCCTCTTCACCCTTGATTTTGGAGTAACAAGCAATGTTCTTAAGCAAGTATGAGCAGAATGTGAAGGTTCTGATTTTTCAAGAGGATCCTACAGTTGCACTTCTGGAAGTGTGTTGTAACACTACAGAAATGCTGGTGAAAGTGTGCATCTATGTAGGTTTTCTTTACTTTCCAGAGCTTTGATTAGGGAAAAAAAGTGTATGCATTTGTTACATTTCTATTTTGTCACCCATTTTAAGATACGTATGGGATTACATTAAATATCCCTGAAGTTCTTTCCCTCAGGGATCAGTGTTGTTTAATACCTTCATTTATATTATTGTTACTCACTGATGATCTGTATGAGGGGGTTGAGTGCACCCTCAGTAAATTAGCAGATGTCACCAAATTGGCTGGGAGTGCTGACTTGCTAAAGTGTAGGAAGGGTCTGCAGAGGGATCTGGACAGACTGGCTCAACAGGCTGTGGCCAGTGGTATAAAGTTCAACAAGGCAAAATGCCAGGCCCTGCACTTGGGCCACAACAACCCCATGCAACACTACAGGCTTGGGGAAAAGTGGCTAGAAAGCTGCTTGGGGGAAAAGGACCTGGGGGTGCGAACTGACTGCTGAACCTGAGCCAGCTTGTGCCCAGGCCGCCAAGAAGGCAAACAACATCCTGGTCTGTGTCAGAGATAGTGTGAGCAAGGGCAGTGATCATCCTCAAATCCTGTTTTGAGTTCTGGTCTCCTCACTACAAGAAAGACTTTGAGATGCTGGAGTGGGGCCAGAACAGGGCAACAAAGCTGGTGAAGGGTCTGGAGCACAAGTGTGATGAGGAACAGCTGAGGGACCTGGGGGTGTTCAGTCTGGAGAAGAGAAGGCTGAGGAGACTTAATTGCTTTCTACAACTACCTGGAAGGACATTGTTGTGAGATGGGGGTCAGTCTCTCCTCCCAAGTAACAAGGGATAGAACAAGAGGTAACAGCCTCAAGCTGCACCAGGAGAGGTTTGGATTGAATATTAGGAAAAATTTGTGCACCCAGAGGGTGATCAGGCATTGGAACAGGCTGCCCAGGAAGGTGGTGGAATTGCCATCCCTGGATGATGTACATAAGGTCCTTAGTGACATGGCTTAATGGAGGTCTTGGCAGTACTGTGGTAAAAGTTGGACTTGATGATCTTAAAGGTCTTTTCCAACCTAGCTGATTCCAAGATTCTAACTTTACAGATGTTACGAATTGATGGTGAAACCCTGCAGGGCTATATATACTGAATTCTGCTGTCTCATCTACTGAAATCAGGCTGAAAAGCTCAGTGGTTATTTCCAACCATTAAACCTAGTAAACTGTCTTAAAGCCGGAGTGGGACATTTAAACTTACATTCAGCAGTCTCTGAGGATTTTCATAGGAGAATGCAATTTTGCTTTATTAGTCCTGATAGCTGTATTCCAATATACTTGAAAGGCATCTCAATTACACCAGATCAAGAAAGCTCTGCCTCATTTAAGATGAAAGAAACATGTGCCAGGGTACTTGTGAGTGATTTGTAATCACTGTCTTCCTTAGTTGCACTTAATTCCACACCTTGCCAAACTATCCTGTCTCTCAGGAGGTTTTCTGATGCTCAGTTGGCTGACCTGTAGGACAGGCTACAGAAGCTCATTGTTACAATTTGTTTTTAATGTTAGCTAAATTGTACGATTTGCTTATTGCACAAGTTGGTAGGATTTTTGTTTCGTTACCGAAGAAATGTCTGCTGACAAAACCAATATTCCAGTAATTTTTTATGCACAGCAAAAATTGACATTTAATAAATATACATTGTAAGTAGCAATGTGGTTAAGGCTCATAGCTTACAAAAGCATTTCTTGAGTTATAAAATGCGAGAACATTGCAGTTAGGTTAAAGTCAAATAAACAGAGCTCTTAGTGGTAAAATGAAAATATAATGAAATGGTTGAATGTCAGAAACTACAGATTACCAAAAGGCCAATGCTCATCTGAAATTCAGTGATTTCAGACAAGCTGAGAAGTAGTGGCATTGCGAATTACAGATTTGTTGATTTTTGTATGTTTGAGTTCCACTGTTTTTCCAGTGATGTTTTTTTATCATCTTCCATCAATGGCAGGTCAAGCGCAGCGTTAAACTCTGCTCTTCCAGGGCAAATAGAAGAAAACTGGACAGTGTTTCATTTGTAAGGCCATTTTGATGGACCTGTCTGTTAGGAAAAAAATACCGTGGAACATGGGTGCTTTGTCTTTTTTTGTATTAGTGAAGAAAACTTATGCTCTGCTTTTCTTCACATCCTTGAATGCTATTTATTACTTTAATGGGAGTAAACAGTGAAATATTAAGGGGAAATCAGTCTTATTTGCTTAACTCTTTGGTAGCAATCACATGAAGTTTCTCAGCTACTGTACTGTTGCCTGACTGTTCCCCTTGGGTGGCTCTGGTAGCTGGTAAGAGTAATGGTGCAGCTTGCGCAGGCATCTTGTTTTCTTTGCAGTTCACAAGATTACAGCTTTGCTGAGCCTGGGTTTGCATGATGTTACTTCCAGTTTGCTAAAGACTGTGAAATTATGCCCCTCCACGTTCAGAGCAGCATGTTGTGTAATAATGCTTGTGGGGAGGAAAGAGGAGAATTAGGAAATACGTGGTCATTAGACTTTGTATCAAGCCCAATGTTAGAATCATAGAATAGTTAGGGTTGGAAAGGACTTCAAGATCATCTAGTTTTAACCCCTCTGCCATGGGCAGGCACACCTCCCACTGAACCATGCCACCCAAGGCTCTGTCTGGCCTTGCACACTGCCAGCGATGGAGCATTCACAACTTCCCTGGGTAACCCATTCTAGTGCCTCGTCACCCTTACAGTAAAGAATTCCTTCCTTATATCCAATCTAAACTTCTGTTTAAGTTTGAACCCATTGCCCCTTTTCCTCTGACTACAGTCTTTCATGAAGAGTCCCTCCCCAGCAACCCTATAGGCCCTCTTCAGACATTGGAAGGCTGCTATGAGGTCTCCATGCAGCCTTCTCTTCTCCAGGCTCAACAGCCCCAACTTTCTCATCCTATCTTCATATGGGAAGTACTCCAGTCCCCTGATCATCCTTGTGGCCCTCCTCTGTACTTGTTCCAACAGCTCCATGTCCTTTTTATGTTGAAGACACCAGAACTGCACACAATAGTCCAAGTGAGGTCTCCCGAGAGCAGAGTAGAGGGGCAGGATCACCTCCCTCATTCTGCTGGTCACTCTCCTTTTGATGCGGCCCAGGATACGGTTGACTTTCTGGGCTGTGAGTGCACACTGCCGACTCATGCTCAGTTCCTCATCAACCAACACCCCCAATGTGTTTCACTTTAAGTTATCATGGAATTGTAAGAATGTGCTTATCTATCCAAGGCTTACTTTAAAATCATCATCTTCCTATTATTCTAAACAAAACTTAAGTGTTTTCTGTGAGATTCTCCTGTGTCTATAATTATGTGAGGCATTTAATTTTCCCATTCAATTTCTGCTTTCTAAGGTTTGTAAGAGTACAACAGGTAGCCAGCAAACCTTCCAGCATATGCATCTGAATTTAAAAGCTTGTAGAATTTTGTATCTCTTAAATTCAACTTTTGGGGACTTTTGGTGAGTACCACATCATGCTTTAGTGAGGCCCAAAATGCACTGAAGAGTTGTCATGAGATCTGGTACCTGATATCACAGGGCTTTGTTGGCTTTGATGGACCTCAGATGATGCACTTGTGCTGGGAATACGTTAACCTCCCTTCTTTACCATGCCTCACTAACAGGAAGTTACAAACCTCCCTAACGGTTTATTTGATTTTAATCAGAAACTTTGGTTTCTCAAAGGCTATGAACAGAACATGAAGAATTTTTCAAGTTAAATAGCAGTAACTCCTTTCCTTGATTGTGCTATTGAAAATTAAGGCAATTGCTTAACAAAGTTTAAAAATGCCTAGAACTTTGGAAATACTTGATCTTAATAAACTTCACAGTGAGTAACACAGTTATTTTTAATTAAAAAGTTGTTCTCAAAGATAATGTCATTTTAGCATAATCTACTTTCTTCCATTTACTCCTTTCTATTAGCTGGATTTTTAAACTGTTACTGTTTCCAAGTGATGAAGGGAAATGACACGTAATCCACACTTACTGTTCAGGGTGGCAGTTTTAGTGCATTGATACTGCTTCTGTAGCTTTACATTAGAGACTTGTAAATGAGACCAGCTGGTTGAACTGCATGTAGACTAGTTCCTTTATTACAGTTAGATTGAATGCATGAAATCTATACCTGATTGTACTTCATCCACCTCACCTTCTGTTATGATGCCTCTGATACGTTTTAACATTAGCATTTTTTCTGCCTAAAGGAGTTCCCTGGGAAAACTCATCGGGAGGAGCTGTATCGTCTATTCAGAGACTTTAAGATGTGTAAGATTTTCTAAATTTGTAAGGATCTGTTTGTCTTCTTTTCTTTTTGCTATTAAATTCCTGGTGCTGGAACTAATGAAATAAAAGAAAATGTCCCTTGCAGGGACAAGATGTTGACACAACATGATGCAGCAGGTGTTCAAGAAATGCAGAAGGCTTAACTAGGTATTCTTTTTTATCTTTTTAACTAGCTTTTCATCTTGATAGAAGAAGAAAAGCAATTAATGAAATCTCATACCTGCAAGCACAGAGACCCTTGTGGTACATGCTGAATTTCTCCACTTCTGGTGTTCTAGATTAGCAGCCATTCTCAACAGCAAATAGGTGCCTCACTTGTAACTTCTAATGCTGCTTTTCTAAGATTTAGTGCCTAATAGCTAGGATATCCAAAGGAAAGGGTTAGCAAAAATGCAAATATTGGGAGAACCAGTTAAGCTGTTATCAAAGAGGTGGTAAGGTTCCTGCCTGTACCTGAGATGCAGGATGAGGAGGGCTTGACACTTGTTCAGACAGTCACACTAAACTGATTATGTGTGTTAGAATCATCCTAGGGGTTTTGGCAGCATTGTAATCAGGGATTTGAAAGTGATTACCTCGCTGAATTCAAATGTTGAGACCAGCACAGGAGGGAATACCGTCTGCTGGAGCTCTCTGTTCCTTTGTGTATTTCAGGCTTGGCATTTGCCTTATCGGTATAGATAGCTGCTGCCATTAGCACTGGGAATTCCAGATGGTCTTGTTTTGTTTTTTTCAGACAAGTGAAGGACAGTTGCATATAAGTATTCTACTTTATGTAGCATTTTCAAAGCTTGGGCATTGATAGAAACTTTTTTGATGTGCCTTGAAGTATTTTCATGCATTCAATGAATGTTCTTATTAGGAAAATCCCATGCAACCGCTCGTGTCTTAAGAACAATTGGCTGCTGCACATGAGCAGCACTTAAGGTGCTCAAAAGCCACAGGTGGCTCAAGAGTCCTGGACTCTCATCCAGGTCATGATTGAGCTATCAAAGGATCATAGAATTATAGAGCCAAGTAGTTTGGAAGAGACCTTTAAGATCATAAAGTCCAACCATGTGTTTGATCCTTTTAATTGTAGTGTATATATACAGACAAGAAAACTCACATTCTTTTATTCCAATATAAATTTGATTGTTTATCTTCAGTAATCTGTAAGAAATTTCAGGATCACTTCTGTTATTGAAACTAATGTTCATATCTGTATCTATCTATCTATCTATATATATCGTGTTTGTTAAAAGGAGATTAGATTGATTCCCCTCCATCCTGTCTGCTTTTCTGTCACTGTTAGCTTGGTTTTGGTTTGCAGCAAGCCTCCTAGAGTATCTGTAGGCAGCAAAATGCATTACTGAGCAGATGCCCAAATTAACTCATGTATTAGAAGCACAAGCATTTAGCTGTGCTACTGTGCCACTCCATTCAGATCAATTCATATGCAGGCAAAGCTCAGTGCATGTCATGGCCTTTTACAGTAAGCTTTGGCCCTTCTGCATTAACAAAGCTGTATGTCTCTGTTCTTGTGCTTCTAAACATTCTGACTAAAAATCTAGAAAGGTTCTTCAGCTTCTTTTGAGGAGAAAAAGCTTCTATTCTGGAAAAGGTACAGCTAAGGTGCAGAGAGGGTGATAAAAGTCTATTTATTCAAACTTCCCTACAAGGACAAGGGGACATGAAAATAAATTTTTAAGTGGCACTATAAAACAAAAGGAAGGCTTTTCTGCCGTGCAGCGTATTTAGACTGACATTATGACGCATATCAAGCCTGGTTAGACAAAGTCAAAGACTTAAAATCCATCAGTGGTTGTTGAACACAGAAATACCATGTCTGGCTCGGGAGATCCTTGTGCCACAAAATACTGAGAGCTGTATCACTGGATACTTGCATTGCGTGCCAGTGGTCCTTAGCATCAGACATGAGTTTACAGACAGTATCCTGAGAAGAGTCCTTGGACTGATTTTCTGTGTTTTTGCATTTTAATGCCTGTCTTGCTGATGTGCTGTCTCTAATGTTGCATTTTTCTGCTGCTGCTTACAGTGCCAGATGTCTGTTTTATTTATGATCCATAAGTACATATCAAAGGATAGCTTTTTTACGCTTCTGCAATAAAGACCACTGAATCAAAGCCTTCCTCAAAAGTGATATATACACTCATCAACCAAAAAAATGTGTAAGAAGCAGCTCAATTTTCTATCCATAAAGAAAAATGCAATAGTAAATGATTGTTTTAACTAGCATAATAACTATATAATGTTAGAAGTTCCCTGATACAATTTATTATGGATTTTGTAATTATTTTTCAACTGCTGAATAGAAAAGAACTCCTTAGTCCTGGTTTTGGCTGGGATACCTTTTTATTAATTCTGTTCCCCTTCCCACTGGGAAGGTCGAAGTGAGCGAATGGCTATGTAGCTGCCGGCTGAGGTTTAATCATGGCACCCTTGAAATGGTTGTGCCTAAGATCCCAATCTGGTGAAAGAGCAGCAGTTTAACGCCAGAATAAAAACTTGGAAAATCGCTTTTGGCACCAAGAGAACTTAATTTCAATCATAGTAGATAGTATCTGGAATCAATAATAGCTTCTGGTTATGTTAGGAAAGGAGCAACAATATCTGCCTCATTAGTTCTTATGTGCAGATCTCCAGTTATGTCAGGCAAAAAAGTTTTAAGAATATGGCCCAAAGCAAAACATCTAAGTGGGCCTCCCAGCCTGTTAGCAGCTAATCAGTTCCTTTTCTATCAGTGCGTCTTGCTCCCGTCAGAAGCAGTCCCTCTGATACAGTGTTCCAGTCCTTCAAATCTGCTATTTTCCAGTGTGGTTTTGCCACATTTCTGTGTGGTTTATGGGCTACCCTTGATAGTTGGGGCATTAGGACTTAGAGCACTGAACTGGACTCTGCTTTCTACTCCAGCATTTAGCATGCACAATATGTCTAAGTAGTTATTAAAGTAAAATAATTTCAATTTTTCTACCCCATATCCTTCCCCCACCTCTTTCTTCAGTTGAAGGACTGGTGTTTATTAGGTGAAACCTGAGTCTGCTGTTGTGGTACAAATACTCATTTTTGAGGTAGTGGTAGTTGCTGTAGATGTTGCTTTTATTGCTGTTGATTCATTCATATGGGGAGGGTTTCTTGTGCATGTGTACATCCTGCTATTCAGCCAAGAACTACAGTGTACTGTGTGTCTCCTTTTGTAATGATGAGCTTAATTGTGACAGGGGGACACCTTCAGCGCTGTACCATATTGCACCCTTTGTGGGGAGATATTTTCATCTTGGAAACAGTGAGTCAAGCCAGCCGTTAAGCCAGCACTTTCCTGGGTCTCAAATGCATCTTTATAATGTAACTCATATGTAAGATTTGAGTGCACTAGTTGCATGTAGAAAAAGGATCTTCTTTTATTTTTAAGAACAGTGTTCAGATGAGCAGAAGGCAAGTTTCCTGCATGCAAAGAAACTTGGGCTTTAATTGAGACCTTGGGCTTGTATTGATCTTTTTATACACCGGCCCTTGCATATGTAAAACTGTCCAACAGCAAGCACAGGCAGGTAGTCTGTGGATGGGAGCAAGAAGTTTAAGTGTCTTTTTAGAAGCTACAAATAAGAACTCCATCAGATTATTCATTCTCTTTTTTTTCTTTCCTAATTGCAATGGTCTGATAGGAACGTAAATATTGGAAACCTCTTTCCAATTATTCACCCATGTGCTTGTAGTGAAAGCCTCTGTGGCACTCATAGAAAGGATGTCTTTTGTGGTCCTGTGCCAAATTCTTGATTGAACTGACTTTGTTCTATTGAAATGTAGAAGAGAAATATTAAGAAAGTATTAGAGCATTTGATGAATTTTGGCATTTAATCACAGGTGATTTAAGTGGTTACTTAGATGTTCTTCTCTTTCAGATTCCCTCCATAGTTCTCACACAAACAGGTTGTTTAATAACTTGTGGTTCACAGCACCTACCCTACAAATGTTAAGTTTGGCATGCAACCTAAAGCTGCTTTAATATTGCAGTTGCTGTAGTTCTTGCCATATGATTTCATCTTCTTATGTATTAGGTTTTTGTGTCCTGCATTGTGGTCTTGCTATCTTACCTCTCAGTCGCCTTTGGCAGCAAGAAAATATTTAATAATCCCAGCCAGCTGCTGTCTTTAATCTCAGTTTTTAAAACACTCCTGAGAAAATATCCTCCTATAAACTTTTATTGTGGAGTTCCACATTTTTCCCATGTCTGAGAGGTGATTGAAGAGGTTATCAATGACTGTGCCTGTGCTTGAAGCACAGACAGGACATTTATATGACCTTCAGGTACTACAATGACAAAAAATTATATCTAGGTGCAAGTGCTTTTGATATTTGGCTTCCTGGGGACTTGCATATGGGTCTGCAAAGACTGAATATATTGGCAGGTGAGCTACATGCAGTGTGAGTTATCTTTTCTCTTCCATCTGCCCTTTCTAAGGTCTCTGCTTGCAATGGTAAGTTGCATTGGAAATGAGATAAGGTGATAACCACACAACTACTGTTGCTGTAAGAGTGAAAATGGTGCATGTTTGCACCGGATGCGATGAATGCTGTGTATATAAAAAAGTACAAAAAGTCCAGTTCTATGAGTACAATAAAAGTGTACTGCTCTGAAGTACATAAAGCCGTGGTCACTGCAGAGTGTTTAAATATATACTTACTACTACTAGGAGAAAGAATTAAGGAACATCTATGAAGCGCTACAGAATACTGTAGCCATTAGAGGCAAGGGCAAGAGGTTTAGGACATCAAATTGATATCATGGTTTGCTTAAGAACTCAGAGTCCTAGCTGACTTGCTAAACCCTGGAATCTTCTCTGGTGGAATGGTAACTGCCTTTTTCTGTGACTTCATCATTATTCTCCCTTTAGTCTACTTATGTATATACACCACAGATAAACTAAGAAGGCTTGAGTAGCCACCGTCTGCCTCAGTCCCAGCTCTCTAGCTTGACCTGATTAGTAGAAAGTTAGCGAGGTAAACATGTGTGATAAGTTTATCTGTGGATTTCTGTGCTTTGCACTAAACTCTGCTGCTCTGTAGTTCACAATCTTTAGAGAGGCATTGCTAAAGACCATGGGCTACCTGTTTTGAGCCTGACCTCACTGCAAGACCTCTGCAGGAATCCACCCTGAGTTTTGTGAGTTGATCTGGTGAACGTGCTTGTCTCAGTGGTGCAGGTGTTGTCCTCATTTCTTTCTTTCTTTCCCTGGTACTCTGCAGGCTATCCTCCTAGAAGATATTTCAAGGTATAATTTTTTTTTCTTCTATACATACTCTAAAATGAGTTTTAGCTATTTTCTACATTGTGTCACATTTCAATCTTTGTCCTAAAAATTTTTCTTTGAAACTTCTATAAAAAGAAAAAAAAAAAAAAAGATCTCTAACAGATCTAGTAAGTAATAAAAATTGAATGTCACAGCAAAGTCAAATCAAAACAACATGACAGGTTATATTGGCTCTTAAAAAATACTGTCATTTTTATTTCATGGAGTTTAAAAATATGACATCTCAGAAGTGTATACTTACAAGTATAGTAACACACAAGGATTTGGTTTGGTTTTGCATGCTGTTTCTGGTAATTCCTTAATTTTATTTCAGTGACTATAGGTGTTATTTTGCTGGGCTTCATAGTTCAGTTGTGATTCTTGCAAGCAAGAAAGGTGTCCAGAACGGCTCTTCAGCATTCCAGTGACACAGAGGAATTCAGATATAGTTTTTGGGTCATTGTGTAAGAATTAATTGAAAAATTTTCATTTTTCAACTTTCAGACTAAATTTTTCAATGTATAAATACTGTCTTGAAGCTAACCCTCTCTAAAAGTGGTGTACTTGATCATAGAAGGGGAATATGAAAGTAGCTGTTCTTATTTCATATCTCTTCTTATTTCATAATGCTTATCACAGGGTATTCTAATTCTGTGTAAGTACACTGGAGATTTGGAGGAACACCAAAATGAGTACAGGTTTATTCAATACACCTGAGCCAGGGAGGTGGGGAAGCTCAGTACTACAAATACTGCTCACATATAGCATACCTCTTGGGGACTAAATAGGTACATAATTTCACTGGCTTTATTCAAAGGCACAGTGATGATTGAATTCCATGAGTTTTGAACTTTCAGATTCAGAGTAAAGATTTGGCAAATATGCTTTTCATATATTTTTATGCATGCCCTCCTGTAGTATAAACCTGCAAACTGTTTACTCCTAGAATCTGTAACTTTCTGGCAAAGATTCACAAATGAATTTTCAGGTTTTGTGGCTGCTGACCGCTAATCTTTCTTCCTGCCTTTGAGCAATGTGACAAACACAGGCAGTGGGTGACAGGTTATGTTTGAGCTGACAGCAGGCAAAAGCCACCAAAATGGATTGTTGTGACTCAAGATCTTGCAGATGCTTTGATGGAAGAGCAGTTACTTTGTAACTGTGTCTGTACCCATGGGGTTTCCTTTTGGCTTTCACATGTGAGGATTTGTTCTTACACCTCCTAGCTGGTGTGCTTTTACATCGCTCTGAGATTTGGGTTTTCCTTTCTGGATGGGTGGATGTCATGGCTGGGGCAATCCCGGGCACAGCTACAGGTTGTGTAAAGAAGAGATTCAGAGCAGTGCTGCAGAGAAGGGCTTGGGAGTATTGATTGATGAGAAACTGAACATGAGCAGGCTTCAGTGTGTGCTCACAGCCCAGAAAGCCAGCTGTATCCTGAACTGCATCAAAAGGAGCGTGACCAGCAGGTCCAGGGAGGTGATCCTGCCCCTCTACTCTGCTCTTGTTGAGACCTCACTTGGAGTATTGTGTGCAGTTCTGGTGTCCTCAGCATAAGAAGGACATGGAACTGCTGGAACAAGTCCAGAGGAGGGCCGGGAGGATGATAAGGAGACTGGAGCACCTCCTGTATGAAGATAGGCTGAGAAAGTTGGGTCTGCAGAAGAGAACGCTGCAAGGAGACCTTATAGCAGCCTTCCATTATCTGAAGGGGGCCTACAAGGATGCCAGAAAGGGACTCTTTATCAGAAACTGAAGCCATAGGTCAAGGGGTAATGGGTTCAAACTTAACCAAGGGAAGTTTAGTTAGCTATAAGAAAGAAGTTCTTTGCTGTGAGGGTGGTGGAGGCACTGGAATAGGTTCCCCAAGGATGTGATGAATGCTCCATTGCTGGTGGTGTTGAAGGCTAGGTTGGACAGAGCCTTGGGTGACATGGTCTAGTGTTAGGCATCGCTGGCCATGGCAGGGGGGTTGGAACTAGGTGATCTTTAGTCCCTTTCCAAACCAAGCCATTCAGTGATTCTGTATTTGATAGGAGAAAGACTGCTGTTAGGCCACTAATTAACAGCCATGCTGGTATTTGAACTCAGTTTCTAAAAGATTTTATGAAGGCCATTTTCCTCTTCTACTTCTAAATTAAGCTTCAGAAGCGTATTACAATACAGAGAATCAAAATCAGTATTGCTGTTTCATGGCCTGAATTAGACAATATTTTAATTCAGAATTTCAGATACAGTAAGCATAGGGTTGAACAGCTGAATTGCTGTTTAGCATGTTAGTGGATTTTTAGTGTTTGCAGGAATTGAGTATTTTGACTCTTTTGCATATTATGTTTGATTCTGAATAGAAAAAATATAGATGCTATTTTACTTTTGTAAATAATTGGGAACATCAGTGCCCAGGCAGATGTTCTGCTTCTGAGGCATGTTTTATCTCTAGCAAGGGAAGCCCATTTCTGTTACTGTTGTCCTAGCCTGTGCTCATGACCTCCCCTTCAGTGGCTTCAGGGAGGCTGCAGAGGAGACAGCATGTGCACTTAACGTATTTTAATGAACAGCATGCTTTCGTGGTCTCCACTCCCTAGGAGTTTCCTCTCACTTGGAATTATGTGAAGTGTTGGGTCTACAGCATCCATTAAGCGAATCTGAAATAAGGTTTTCCTTTCGTGGCATGTGGGTGGCATAGATGGAAACAAAAATATTATCACTTTCAGCTTGCAAAATTCTGAGGTCTCATATGTGTTAATGTGAGTATTTGGAATAAAGCAGTTTCTGTCCTTCAGGGTAGTTACGTGCTGTCTATCAGAGTTCCACAGTACAAGTTTTCTGTTCATATATAGTAGGTCTCTAACTGTTTGGAGGTTTTTTCCAAATCCTGTATTTTAAATTTTCTGCTCATAGAAGTGTCTTAACGTCTAGTTCTTTCTGCAGCTTATGAAATCTTAGGACGCTTGTTTGTTCTTAAAGGGAAGCACTTCACTTTCCCTGTTTTTGTTAGCAAGAGGAATGGTTGTATTTTAATGTTGCAACTAATTGAAGCTTATTATCTATTTCAGTAATAGCTGGCTTTCGAGGGACAGTCCCACATGGCTTATCACTGGAGATTGGAGACACCGTTCAAATATTAGAGAAATGTGATGGTGAGTTCACCAGGCTGGAATTTCAATAACCAAGTTTTGTATAGTGTTGATTTGAACCCCATTGCCATTCATTTATTTTCTTCAACTAGCACATTTTTGAAATGAATAATATAACACATTTTGGCCTCTAAATTTTCTTGACAATTCTAATGAGCTGTAATCCCTATAATAATTAATTTGCAGCTTATTCTTTTTATTTAATCACTCTGTTTTATAAACATTTGTAGAGAGTAACAGTTAAAACAACAAGGAGTTCTTATTGTTACTCATCTGCTTTCTTGGGATTTCCAAGGGAAGTCTGGCTGACATCAAAGCTCTTTCAAATGGGTTCAAAGTCATAAGCTTAAATTTTAAAGCAGTGTAAACATTCTCTTTAGCCTCTGTGGTGAGGTAGACAATAGAATCATAGAATGGTTTGGATTGGAAGGGACCTTTAAGATCATCTGGTTCTGCCACGCCTGCCATGGGCAGGGACTACTGTGAGTAGAATGCTAATATGATTTTAGCAAATGTTCATTATCCCATGTAACAGAAATATAGTTGCTTATTTTTCATAATCTGCCTCCTTAATACGTTACCTAAAGGATACACAGTTAAAGAGTAATGCCTGAAATTGTGTGAATTGTCCTCTGAATGTGAGCTGGTTTGAGCAAAATATCTTTCATTTTATAAAAAACTTTTTAAGTCAGTGCAGTCTGCTAGCACCATGTAGTTGTCATATCTGTCCAAAAGGGAAAGATGAAATCTGTTTTACATATGGAAATGATTTACATGGTTTACAAAACAAAATGTTCTTTCTTCACAGGATGGTACAGAGGATTTGCCTTAAAAAACCCCAATGTTAAGGTAAAGGTCAATTACAGTTTTGTGTTCTTTGGCAACAGCATTTATTTACTTTTTAAAAGTTTGTAGTCTCCATGTAAGTTTATGATATTTAGAAGAAAACTAGAGCTTAGTGTTAGGTATTATTGATAGTGCTTTAATTAGATTTTGACATGGATTACACTTCTGAAATGCTCCTGTGTGTTAGAATGAGGCTCTGTGGAATTTCCTTTTATTTCAGATTTTTAGTTTGAAAACTCAGAGGAAGATAAGTTGGAGGGAAAAGACTACTGAGAATATAAATTGTAAATGCTGCTGGAAAAATTGACTCAACTGTGACTGTTTTTCTTGATGTTGTGAATTAATTCAGAGCACTCAGTGGAGGCAGCTAGTTTATAGGAGCCACATGCGGACTATCAATTGAATAAAAGCTGTGTATTGTCCTGTAAAATACATGGTTCATTTCATTTTTCTTTGAAGTATAGTCTTTGATTTCCACAGTAGTATAGCTGATAGTACTCTAAACCAGACTTTACTGCTTATTTTTTTTTTCTGCATTCAGACATGAAATGCTAGGAAATTCATATTTCAGTATTTGTTCATTTTTAATGTTTAAGCTTTATGTATCTTGTCTTTCTGTTTTCTTAATCTCTCCTGTCAACTTGCCTCTGGGACTGTAAAGTTTGTGGTTTTTACATGGGAAATCGTTTTAAGGTTTCCTCTTGTTTTTTTTTTTATCAACGCAGTACTAGAGTTTTTTATCTTATTAAAGCTATTCTATTGCTTCCTTAACCTCCATTGTAAGCTTCGCTATTTTTTCCCCTTTCTTCATTTCTAAGCCTCTTCAGCTGCAGAATAGGACACAGATACGTAAATTTCAAAAGTTTCTAGGCGCTCTTATTGTAAGTCATTGGCCATTTGTGTCTAGGAGTGCAGTATCTGCTCACATAAATTCCCTTTGCTTTATATAGAAGGTCAACATGAACAATAAATTTAGCCACAGAGTTTAATCTGATGTTTAATACTTTGACTTCATTGGTATATATTGCAATTTGATTTATAAGACATGAGCAGTTGGGAGTCTGTTATTGCTTCTATGTCTTTTGTTGCAATTCTTAACACATGCTTGCTGTCAGTCTTGCTTTGTGGTCTGTCAAATGTGTTGATAGAAGTTATGAATAGGTTTTCTAAACATGACTTGATGTGTGAAGAAATGAGATGTATTTTCTGCTTTCCTAGTGTGAAGGCAAACAGTTTTCTGAATCGGATTTTTTAAGGCAGTCTCTCTGAAAGTAAAATAGTAAGAGCACCTTGTAACTCTGCTTGTTATTGGTATTGCTCTGTCAAGATTCTTCCCTTGTTATTCTGCCAGCTTTGACACTCACAGAAATATTGCATGGCAGCTGGTCCACAGTAAGCATGCATATGCAGCCATCCTGTTTTCTTGCACACTGTTACAAGTGCAAGGCTCTACATCTTACTGGCCTTGGGAGATGCTCTCCAGAACTACTTTACATTATGGACAAGTAGGAGCAATTGCCTCTACACAGTAGATGCATTTTCGTCAAAGCTCTAACGCCTGCTTTAAGAGAAAATGGGTCACCTTCATCACAAAGGGAAAGCTGTACGCAGCTGTGCTTGTTGTAAAGAGAACCTATATGTGTATTCCCTTGCTTCATTATGTAACAAGCTGTAGCATATTATGTTCTCAGCCAGAAGCTTGAAGCTGAGTTGCTTCATTTTGTGTATTGTTCTGATCTATGTAGGTTAGTGTGCTGTAAGAGCTGCAGAACTGTGGCAGGAGTGCTGCTTATTCAAAAGAAGAGTGGAGGGCACTTAAGTAACTAGAGAAGGCTCTTTGGTGGGGATCTACCATAGCTTTCCCATGCACTGCAGAGCATAATATCCACCAAATAAAACTTTATTTTTATGGACCTTTGTTAACTGTAATTTTTTGCTTCATTTCGAAATCATTATCTGTAGATATTATTTTTAGGATGCTGTTGTTAAGACATTACACACACCCCCCAGTTGATCTGTTTCTTATCAAGGTGAGAATAATTAATAAAAGTATCTAGCATGAGTGAGCTCTTAAGCAGTCTTCTACATGTTCTACACCTGTTTATCTTATAATTTTCTGAAGTGTTGAAGGATTTAACCTCTACTGAACGTGGCATTTTAGTTTCCATTAGATCTATGCTGAATATATATCTCATTCTTTTTTGCAATTTTTTTGGGTAATTATTTGGAGGACTTTTAATTCAGCATTCATTTGCATATTAAGTGGTACTAAATGGTACTCCAAACTCATGTAAGGCAAGTGGGTTTTTTTTTGGTTTTTTTATGTAAATTGCTTTATTTTTCAGGGCATATTTCCATCCAACTACATTCACTTGAAAAATGCCTGTGTTAAGAACAAAGGGTAAGTGAAGTGTTCTGATTCAAATATTTAAACATGGTCAGTTACTTAAACCAAAAGTCTTTTGCTTATAAGGTAATGATTTTGTTATTAAACATCTTAACTTCAGCTTACTGACACAGGACTTTGTCCTTAGCTAACCTGATACTCCTCCACGGTCATAAGGTTGGAGCAAGGTATTTTGAAAAGACCTGGAGCACAGTTGGGACTATCAGCCTGTATTGTCTAAAGGACAAAGAAAACAATTATGTGTTTTCACTTCCTGTTGGTCAGTTTTGCTTGAAAAAGGTTAAACCATGACAAGAGTATTGGCTTAATTAGAAAAAGTTATTCTTTGCAGAAGCTGGCTATTAACCTGCTGTTTATGATTGGTTGTTTTCTTAGAGGACAGCAACTGTACCATGGCACACAGAGTAAAATAGCGTAAAACTTTAAGGGCAGAAGATTTCACTAGTGCTGTAATTGGAGATGTTTTTTCCTTCATTTCTTCCCTTCAGGTAGTGGAGAGACAATAGTTATTTTTGACAACAACTGATCTCTTCTAATTTTTAGAGGAGTTAATAAGAAACCAGAACAATTTGCTAAAAATAGTTTAAAATGTTTTGGAACTCAAAAGTTCTGACTAAAAGAAACACTGGGTTTTGGCTTAGTTTTTTTGGTTTGATTGTTTTAATTTGTCAGTAATCTTAGTTCAACACAGTTTTTTCTGAAGCTTTACTTAATTTGAGAACATTCACATTGTATTATTTATTTAGGTGCATTAATTGAGAGCTGATACATAACAGTTTGAAACCTATTTAGGTAAATACATTTCTCATCATAATTCATCATAGTTGGATGCCTAAACATCAGGTGTTGGTGAGCATGAATGAGTGAGAAGAAGATCCATTATCTGTAATGGGCAAAAATAATCATGAAGACTGGAATCACATTAAAAAATAAAAAGGCTTATACTCTTACTGTTAAACACACTGTTGTTTGCTATGAAGTTCAAGCCACATGTGGTTTGTCATGCCCTAGGGTAGTTTCTCCTTTAAAAGTGGTTGTAGGTACAACTGAAGGTTCAGTGAAATAAAATTGTTGTAAAACATCACAATAGAACAAAGCATAAAGATGGATAAGTATTTGATAGCAGACACCGCAACGATACTTGCAGGGAGTTCAACCTTTGTTGCCTCTCTTTTCTTCTTTGTATATGTTTCCCCCTCAGGCCATGTGCATTGTGGACAGGGGCTCTCACCTTGTTATGCTAACTTGGTTAGAGAGAAATGATATAATGAGAAAAGTAATCCAGGCCTGAATTCAAGCCTTTGAAATGTGCTGTGTGTGAGAACAAAGTGGCAGTGATGTTGGTATGTAAAATGATGGTGTAGTGGAGAGTTTGGTCTTGACCAAGCCAACATAGTTTTTTTTCTTGGTCAGAATCTAATAGGCGCAGTCTCACACTGCACTAGTTTTCCTTTGTGTTTTTATGCCCTCTTTCAGTTGAAAAAACAGCATTTTCTGTCTTCTTTCTGTAAACAGAGATGTAAAAGAGTGGCAACAGTCACTGGCTTGGAGTCTAAACTAAAGTGGCAAAATCCCCTCACAAACTGTGGGAATATTCTGCTGTGAAAGTAGTTGACATGCTTATCTCGTAGCAAAAAGCTTACCTTGACTTCTCTAGGCTAAGACTTTCTGTGGGGATTAAATATTTTCACCCAAGAGTTTTCATGGAGATTAAATGAAACACACTAATGAAGTGTCACAGACTGATGGATCACACATGTATACTGTTAGACATCACTCTCGGCAGGACAGAAGTCTTTATATTAGTAACTGTAACGGGATTTGTAATACTTGCGTAATGTCATGTGTTCTTCTGAATGTTACAGACAATTTGAAATGGTTATTCCAACAGAAGATTCTGTTATTACAGAAATGACATCAACTCTTAGAGACTGGGGAGCGATGTGGAAACAACTCTATGTGGCAAGTACCCTGAATATTATTACTTTGATTTAATACCAACTGTTGTTTAGATGCTGTAGTTAAGTTAGTTGAGTCCTCATTGTTGAGGGAGGCTGAGGGATGATTTTTGATTAGCAAATAAACCTTGGATACAAGCTTCCTAGGATGCTTTTCACTGCCGTGTCTGCTGTGAATATGCTACAGTCTGCCATCCTTAGGAGAGGTTTCAGACCAGTGACTTATTTCTTCACTGTAAGAAATCCTGCCATTTCCTTCTCTTAATTAGCTACCACCATAAGTAGTAATTAAGATTTTGTGTATTTACAACACATGGAAAGAAACATGTTAAATCTTTCTCTTTATTCTGACTGAAATTCAGTCTTCGCTGGTTGTTCTGCATCTTTTAAATTTCTTTTTCTACATCATAATCCAAAGCATAATTGGTATAATTTCCTTTTTCTGTGCCTAATTCTACTTCCTCTGTTAACTGAACTGTTGTGGTTTTGTTTTTTCTTTTTTTTTTTTTTTTTCATTTGACTGTAGAGTTGTGTCTTTAAGGGTCTAACTAAAATATTTTAGTTTTAAATTGTGATTTGCATCATGATTGTCTACTGGTTTTAACATTTGACCTTCTAATCTACAACATTGCAACCAGGCTACAGTTTGGGCTTGGCAGCATGTGCACATGTAAAATGTAATCAAAACCTGGTCACTTGCTTCTACGTATTCTCTGTCCCCTCATCTAAATTCATTGCTGAGTTGATAATTATGACTTAAATTGTGAGAAGGTTAGCCACCTTCTGCTGATACGGGGGCTGCTTCTGCTACATAAGAAACAGCAGTGAGAGGTGCCAATATATCTTCTACAAGTCAGGATGGTACGCAAGTAGCCAGGCAGCTACCTTTTGGGGGTTATGTATGGTTTGTGTTCAGAGAAGCTGTTCAGAACTGGGTGACCTTTCTGAAACCTGCAATTGGAGCAGTTGTTGGTTGCATAGTGGAAGCTTTTACATAAGAACCTACAAAATAAGTATTTCTTACTGTTGGATTCCAAGTAATAGTATAATTTTAAACTTTACAGTGAAATTTTAATGAAGCAGTGCAAACTGTTCTCTGAGAAACAAGAAACTGTTTCTTCAAAGATTGTTTGAAATTTCTCTAGATTATCATGGGAGGTATTTTTCTCAAATGCTGAAAGTATGTCTTCATAGAATCATGGAGTAGTTAGGGTTGGAAAGGACCTTAAGATCATCTAGTTCCAACCTCCCTGCTATGGGCAGGGACACCTCCCACTAAACCATGCCACCCAAGGCTGTGTCCAACCCAGCCTTGAACACTGCCAGCGAATTAGCAAGTTATACATTGTCTTGTCCTGGAACAAAAGAGGAGTAAAAATATGGTCCCTTAGCATAGTGACCTAAGTCTGAATGCAAACACAGTTGCTTGAAGATTCACTCAGTGCTTTGAGATACAAGCAGCTTAGACAAATTCGAATGCTTTGGAAAAGAAAGGATACCTGAAAATCTTATTTTGAGCTTAATAGTGCTGTTAAACATTAACATGTCTCTTGTGTTCACATTATAATTTACTTCAGTAGAGCTTATAATCAGATACTGAAAACAAAGATGTACCTGAATTAGTGTTTATTTGATTTTTTAACTGTAGAAATTAAATCTTTGTACACTACTTTCTGATGGAAAATTCTGAAACCATACTTCAGCCTGGTTCTCTGTAACATTCCTCCAAAGTCTTTTTTCATTTCTTGCTCCTAATTCAAAGGTGATTTGTATGATCTGTTTTCCATTTTTTCCTTTCCTTACAAAGTACATATATTCCTATTGTTTTTATTGAAGTTGTTTCTTTTTTGGCATTTTTTTCTTCACTACTATTGTTACTGTACGATCAAAATATGCAGGCTTTCATTCTATTTTTTTCCAAACAGGAAACCAAGACACAATAAATTAATGCTCATTTTAGTGAGCTTATGAAGTGAACGAATGTGAAATAAAAAGAGCAGATTTGTCAAACAGCAGTTTGTTGGAGCCCTTGGAATATAAAAATTACTGACAGACAGTAATGGTGCTTTTAAGTGAATTTAACTTTTCACAGCAGTTATGCACCAGAAGAAGCTGCATTTTGTTTTAATGCCATTTGTTTATAGGAAGAAGGAAAAAGGAAATGGGCTTAGTATTGTTATCTAGAATTAGCAGAGCAAACTTGTATAGGAGTGTTTTTTTTCAATTTTGTGTGATTCATCACTTAAATGGAAGTTGCAATAATTCTTCAAGATAAAGTTTCTTAGAAAAGCTGCATGCAGTAAAACTACTTAGAATTGGTGAAGGAAGAGTTAAAAGAACTTCTGTTTGGGAAGAAACTGTTGCGGGAAATTGTTTATGCCCCTAACTGTTACATACTTGGAGTAGGAGGATGTCGTTTAAAAAGCAATTGCATTCACATAATTACTCCTACTTCACAGTTAGATAAAGAACTGTCTGGACAAGATTCTGTGTGTATATACTACTTATTATGGTTAATAGTGTGGCAGTTAGATACATACAAAAAAAAAGTTAAAAAGAACATTAACACCCTGTGTTTCAGAGTTTGGATGCTAGGAACTATTGCCTTTTCACCTCCTTATGTGTTCAACTAATCTTGAATTATATGATCACACGTTCAGTTTGGATGATACAGCAGCATAGAATGAGCATTCTCTTGGTATAAAAAAGCGCTACAGGATGAAACTACTTTTTGTTACGTTTTTGTCATACCTGTCACATAAATTAGACTCTGTTAACATGAGGTTTAAGGACTTGGTATGAAATTTTGCAATGAGTGCGGTGCAAAGACAGGGACTAAGGTAAGATCTGAAACGATTTCACACATGCATGCAGGTGAAATGGTTACAGTAGGATGGGGATCAAAAATTCCAAGGAGGGGAATTAGTAGTGAGTTTTCTTAATTTCTCCTCCATATCTTTATTCATTAGGATTGTCAGCTTATACTGGTGATGTAAAGGCAATTATATTTTTATCTCACAGAGGAATGAGGGGGATCTCTTTCACCGACTGTGGCACATAATGAATGAAATCCTAGACCTGCGGAGGCAGGTCCTTGTTGGCCATCTCACCCATGACCGAATGAAGGATGTCAAGCGACATATCACTGCTCGTCTGGATTGGGGCAATGAGTGAGTAAATACAGTAATAAATGAAAATAGCGTAATCTTATTCTAGTGCTGCAGCTTTAGGCTCATTGTAGAATGTTGAAATAAGGAGCAAGTTTCTGATGGGTGTTACTTTGTGGGTTTTTTTTAATGGACTTTCTCCTTCATTGTTTCTCTGCCCACTGTGTTCTACTGACTTGCCATTTTATTTTGCCTTTTTTCCTCAAATTATTTTACATAGCATTGGTACTGTCTGCAAGAGAATTGCATTGGAATATCTGCAGCATCCTTTTCCATCTTTTTAAAGCAGACCTGGCCAGATTCCAATGTGATACAGTCTGCATAACTGTTGTCTTAGCTGAACTGATACTGGCTGGCATTGCTTCCTAATTGGGCATCTCTAACATATATCTTGCTACTATGATCTGCATCTTTCTTTTACTGGAATGTGAATAAGGGCTAAGGCAAGTTGTATTATTTTATTTAAGATAAAAGGCAAGGAAAAGTTTAAAATAGTTTCTGGCATTAGGAGCTGTTTTCTGAAGTCTTTCCTTAAGCCTATTTTTATTTTATTGTTTTGGGGTTTTTTTTTTGGTTTTGTTTTTTTTTTTTTTCAGTTAAACTCTGACTAAATGCTGCACTATTCAGTAATAGAATGAACAGAATTTCAGGGTTTTCTGCAACTACTGCTACCATAAAGTCTAAATGCCTAACATTGTGGAAGAACTGTGATTAACTGCTGCCTAGAATTTTGAGCCAGCAGAATGGAATCGTGATGCTTTTGGAAGTGCTCAGTTCCTAATCTTTAAAAACATATTTATAAAAAACATTCCAATCTCTTATATTTCTGTAAATTCCACGACTGCCACATGCGTGTTCTTAATCTTTATTGCTTGCTGCTGCACTGGAAATATTATTCCTAATGATTCAAGTTCATTTCATTATTGTATTCAGGGGGTACAGCCAGGCAGATTTGATGTCATGCAGTCTAAATTAAAAATAAGTTAATGTTTTGGATTTTCTTTCTACCTTCTTTTCTGCTGTTGTCATTCAAATTGACCATACTAGTAGGATTCACATTGTACAATGTCCACAGTAGTATAAAGGGCAATATCCATTATACATTGTCCACAGTGTGAAACAGATTTAAAAATTCTGGAAAAATGTATTCTACTAATGTTATATAGTGAAGAAAGTGGAGGAATCATCTATGAATGGTGAATAGCCAAAACACCCAAACCCAGCTGCAGAGTACCAATTAACGTTGTTTGTTGGAATGTTTCTGTTAAGTAGAAGCAACAGGTTAATTTGTTTCCTTTATGTGTAGAAACTACTTACTGTTATTCCATTTTTCTAACAGACAACTGGGACTTGACTTAGTTCCAAGAAAAGAGTATGCTATGGTGGATCCTGAAGAGATCAGCATTACAGAGCTTTACAGGCTGGTATGTGATTATAATAGTACATTTGCCATAAAATTTCATGCTACTCTTTTCATGGCAGCTTTCTTCTACTTAATCAAAAGTACTTTCTTTTTTACCAAATAAACTGATATTTCATAGTGCAATGAGTTTTATTATGAGGGGATGTTATGGGTTCAGGAGTAGCAGTCATTTTTCTCCTTCTTGGTAGGTGATGTAGAGCTGTGGTTTTGACTTTTAGCCTGGGAACCGCGCTGATAACACTAGTGTTTTCAGTTACAGCTTGGTAATGTTTTTGTTTGACCAAAGACTTTCTGAGTCTTATGCTCTGCCAGGGAGGAGGGGAAGCTGGGAGGAAGCAGAAACAGGACACCTGACCCAAACTGACCAAAGAGGTATTCCGTACCACAGCATGTCCTGCCCAGGATAGACAAACGGAGGGCAGAGACCCTGAATGCTGGGGGTGCACTGCTTGGTCAGGCTGGGTACAGGTGGTGAGCGATTGTATTCTTTCCTTGTATTTGCCTTGTCATTATTATTGTTGGTGGTAACAGTAGTGGTTTGTGATATACCATAGTTTCTAAACTGTTCTTATCTCAACCTGTGGGAGTTGCATTCTTTTCAATTCTCCTTCCCATCCCTCTGGGAGCAGGGGGAAGAAAGAGGGGGAGTGAGTGAATGGACTGCATGATTTAAGGCTTAAACCACGACAAGAAAGAAGTTAGCTTTTGAACAGTTTTGTCATATCAATGTTTGTATGAGTTGCTTTGGTTTGATAGAAGGGCAATGAAGCTGTTGAAGGTCCTAGAATGTAAATCTCATGAGGCACGGCTGAGGGAACTGGGGTTGTTTAGTCCAGAGAAAAGAAGACTCTGGGAGGACCTTATTGCTTTCTGTCACTACCTGAAAGGAGGCTGTAGTGAGGTGTGGGCTGGTCTCTTCTCCCAAGTAACAAGCAACAGGACAAGCAGAAATGGCCTCATGTACCAGGGGATTTAGGCTAGATATCAGGAAAATTTTCACTGAAAGGATGCTCAAGCATTGGAACAGGCTGCCCAGGGAAGTGGTGGAATCACCGTCCCTGGAAGTGTTAAAAAAGATTGGGTAATGCCCTTAGTGACATGGTTTAGTGGTGGACTTGGCAGTGCTGTGGTAAAGGTTGGACTTCATCTTAAAAGTCTTTTCCAACCTAGTTAATTCTATGATACCAAATCTGTGTGTACACACGTGCTTATTTTATATGTCATTTGTTAAAAGTTTTGTGTTCTGAGTTATCTTTAAAATTATGACTGTTAACATGAATTTAATCATCAATAAAAGCTTATGAGGCTTTCTTTCATTAGATTTTACCTTACCCATGAGTCCTGTTAGAAAAGACTTATGGAAATAAAATCTTATACTCATGGTACAAGTATTGTCACAATTAATCATACTGGGCTATTGGTCTTTTCTAATATATTAATGTAAATAGCAGTTAAACTGCATAGAAAGATCTCCGTTGGGTATAAAAGCCCATCTTCATTTACTGAAACCAGCACTGATATTTCTTATTCTGATTTAATCTCCAATGAGGTCTAAGAAAACTTACCAATTCATTTATGTGAGCTTTGGCTCTTATTTAAGTACTGTAGCTGTTCTGAGCCTTACTTGCTTCAGGCTAACTAAATTTTGTTACCTTTTATATTTAAATATAGAATAAAGCAAAAGTATAATGCTGTAATTTTGTATGGAGCAGAAATTGTATTCTTTATAATTTTTAAGTACTTATGGTGATAACTTTTAAAGTCAAACCTTACAGTAATTTTTTAACACTAGAATCAGTATATCTCTGGGCAATTTCAAAGCCATACTTAATGGTATGGAATCCTTTTAAAGCACTAGATGAAGTACAGTGAGGAACTGTTAATCATAAGAAGAAACATACAGAAGAAGAATAACTGAGAAAGCTAGCAATGGAACTCATGGAGTGCACTTTGAAAAATAAAGAGGGGAAAAAACAAAAGCCCATGCTAACCTCAGTTTGAAGATAAGTATCTTAGAAATAATGCTGTTCAAAATTATTTTTGGCACAGTGTAAGAAAGAAATAGTTCAACTTAAAATGAACATGAGCTGGCAGTGTGCTCTTGCAGCCCAGAAAGCCAACCTTATCCTGGGCTGCATCAAAAGCAATGTGACCAGCAGGTTGAGGGAAGTGATCCTGCCCCTCTACTCTGCTCTCATGAGACCTCACTTGGAATATTGTGTGCAGTTCTGGTGTCCTCAACATCAAAAGGACATGGAACTGTTGGAGCAAGTCCAGAGGAAGGCCACAAGGAAGATCAGAGGACTGGAGTACCTCCCGTATGAAGATAGGATGAGAAAGTTGGGGCTGTTCAGCCTGGAGAAGAGAAGGCAGACCTCATAGTAGCCTTCCGGTATCTGAAAGGGGCCTGTAGGGATGCTGGGGAGGGACTCTTCATGACGGACTGTAGTGATAGGAGAAGGGTTAATGGGCTCAAACTTAGAGGAAGTTTAGATTGAATATAAGGAAGAAGTCCTTTACTGTAAATGTGATGAGGCACTGGAATGGGTTGTTGAGGGAAGTTGTGAATGCTCCATCGCTGGCAGTGTTCAAGGCCAGGTTGTATGTAACCTTGTGTGATGTGGTTTAGTGTGAGGTGTCCCTGCCCCTGACAAGGGGGTTGGAACTAGATGATCTTAAGGTCCTTTCCAACCCTAACTATTCTGTGTCTGTTCTATAACTATAGTCGTAGTCTTAATGGGTGATTAAAATAGTGAAAGTATAAACTGTGAAGTCAAACCAAGATAATTTAGAAGCTTCAATACAGCAGTCTGCCAAAGACTGATTAATGTTACTTTTTTTTTATTTTTTTCAAATTTAAAATACTGCTGTTTAGTCTTCCTCAGAAGTATTTTTTTGAGTGTTTGCATACTAGAATATCAGATCATTAACTATGTACTCCAGCTGCGAAATGCTATGTTGTTAAAGCGCAAAGCTTTAAAGTGGCTTCGAATTTTCAGATTGGTAAAAAGGTAAACTGCTAGAGGTTACTGATTTTCTCTTAGAGATAATGATGATGCAGTGTAACACTGGGAATGTCACTTCTTGGTGTTCTCCTTCTCCAATTCAAAAGCCAAAAACAAACAAAAAAAAAAAAAGGAAAAATATTACAAGTTCATGCTGATTAAAAAAGTGCTTCAGTATTGCAGTTCTGTGTCTTTTTGTTCTGAGATTTTGACTGTTAATTCAACCTGAATGCTGTCTTGTTTGGGGTAATTTTAGATGGAACATCGTCATCGGAAAAAGGATGCACCAGTGCAAGCTAGCAGCCACCATCTCTTTGTTCAAATGAAGAGTCTAATGTGCTCCAATCTGGGGGAGGAACTGGAAGTAATCTTCTCACTCTTCGATAGTAAAGAAAATCGGCCCATCAGGTACCACATGATTTTTCACTGGAATACTGATTTTGCATTAATTTTGTTATTATACAGTGTATGTTTTGATCCAGGTAATAGAATTCACTTTTAGAAGCAAGCAGAAGATAACTTTTTTCTCTGTTTTGAAATTCAGTTTCAAAATGTAATAGTTTGTAGTATCATTTTAGGTTTAAATAATGCATATGTATCTGTCTTTTTTACCAATTTTAGTTTTCAGTTGGTTTTGCTTGTGTAGGAACATGTATGTATGTGTGCATAGAGTGAATGTTAGTTCTGTGACCTAAAGGTCATTTTTCAGTATCTCTCTTTTCCTCTATCCTAATCAGTGCTCATTCGAAACGTAGAACTGTTTCTTGCTGTGTAATGTTTATTAGTTTAATTCTCTTAGGTCCAGGAGACTGGAGGGCTGCCCTTAGTCAGTGAATTAAGAGTCTTTTTATGAAAGGAGCTTATACTTCAATGAGGAGGTCCCTCTCTTCAGTGAAACAATCAAACCCAATTTCACATCCACTTAGGGTTGGTTTGACCTCTTTTTTCAGCTGGGAGTTGATCCCGGAGCCATTCTTTTTCTGTTTCTCCTGGAGCTTAAGTTCTGTGAGAGCCCTGATAACCTTTTAGTTTTTAAATATTCAGCAGTTATTTCTATTTCCCACATATTTCTGGCCGAGAGAGAGCAGGGGAGTGAGTGGTAGCAGAACCACTATGAACTTAGTAAATATGAACACAGGAGAAGAGCAGAGTTAATGCATTGACCCTCTTAAATTCTGTTGGAAGAATATGCCAGGAAGATTGCACCATTAAATGCTTGTGCAGTGGTGATAGGTGTGGTAAGTTGACCCTGGCTGGCCACCAAGGCCTCACTCCCCTCCTTAGCTGGACAGGGAAAAGGAAATGTAACAAAAGGCTCGTATGTTAAGGGCAGGGAGAGATCACTCAGGAATTACTGTCACTGGCAACACAGACTTGATTTGGGAAAAAATTAACTTAATTTTTTACCAATCAAATCAGAGCAGGATAATAAGAAATAAATATAAATCTTAAAAGCGTCTTCCTCTCCTTCTTCCCAGGCTTAACTTTACTTCCAGTTTTCTCTACCTTCTCCCCTGAGTAGCACAAAGCAACGGGAAGTGGAGGTTGTGGTCAGTTCATCACGTGTTATCTCTGCTGCTGCTTTCTCCTTAGGAGGAGACTCCTCACACTCTTCCTCTTCTCTCACATATTCTCACTCCTCTCTTCTGACGGCTGCTGTGCAGATACTCCTTCCC